>OOFJ01138282.1:0-12430 GCA_900323375.1 Benthosema glaciale
CCCCCCCCATGCGAGAAGATCGATTTCTACGGCTCTAGCAGTGATCCTCAACCTGTCTAATTTCAAGGACCCCCATAGTTTGACATGAATTAGGCTACGGCCCCCCCATTTAATTTCTATCTCTGGGACCCCAAATTGATATTGTAAAATCAATGTTAACCCTTTCTAGGCGGGAACCTTTTTGGTGTTTCAAGCATTATGTTATGATTATGAAAAACAGCAGATCTACAAGCTCATAGCGCGCCACCGAGTGGCGCGCTACGAGCTTGTAGGTCTGCTATTTTTGAGAAATCGTGAAAATGTGGCGCAAATCTTTGAATATATTGTTTCAGAGCGAACGTTTTTAACTCATATCTTTGGTTCTGGGGGTTCCTGGAACAACATACTTTCAGATGAGGGTCGGGTCCAATTACACCTGTTTGGGGTCCTTGAGATTCATTATTTGAGAACTACTAACAGAAATAAGGGTTTTTCAGAAAACTTTCAGTATTTAGAAGAAATTTTTAGCATCGTTTTCAGGCTGAAATGGGTTAATGGAGAGGAGAAATGTCTCCAAGTGAACAATAAAAGTCAAATCTAATCAAGTCTAAGATATAAGTTTCAAGCGGTTAGTCCCAAGTTCTGTAACTGGATAAGTGCCACGCCAGCACCCTCCAGTGGTCGTGATAATGACCACCAAACACTCCTCCAAGATGACCACTGCCTTGCAAAAGAAGCTGAGAGTAAAGGTGATGGATTGGCCAAGCATGTCTCCTCCAGACCCTAAACCCTATATTGAGCATCCTCAAACAGAAGGTGGAGGAGCACAAGGTCTCTTAACATCCACCAGCTCCGTGACGTCATCGTGGAAGAGTGGGAGATTATTCCAGTGGCAACCTGTGAAGCTCTGGTGAACTCCATCCATGCCCAGGAGGGTGAAGGCAGTGCTGGAAAATAACGATGGCCACACAAAATATAGGCTCTTTGGGCCCAATTTGAACATTTTCACTTAAAGGTGTACTCACTTTTGAGTACACCCTGACCTTTACAACACCAGCAGTTTGGAATTAATGGCTGTGTTTTTTGTTTTGTTTTTTAGAGGAAAATAAAATCTACACTGATTATCATGATATCCAAGCTGTACACTGACTACTTTACATTGTATCAAAGTGTCGTTTCTTCAGTGTTGTCACGTGAAGAGATATATATATTTTTGTACAGAAACGCGAGGGGTGTACTAACTTTTGTGAGATACTGTAAGAACGTAACAGTGTAACAAACTATACAGGCTAATTGTGTACTATGCATATATCTGTATATACTATAGTGCTATGTTTACATGAGATGCTATAGGTCTACATGAAATGCTATCCGAGTCTACATAAAAATCCTATCTAAGAGCCTTTGCATACGCCTGTAGGAGGTTTTTGATTGAGAACTTTTTGTCTCTGTGCAGTTTGTGATCGTTCTTCTTGTCTGTGTTTCAGTTTGTGATCGTTCTTCTTGTCTGTGTTTCAGTTTGTGATCGTTCTTCTTGTCTGTGTGTTTCAGTTTGTGATCGTTCTTCTTGTCTGTGTGTTTCAGTTTGTGATCGTTCTTCTTGTCTGTGTGTTTCAGTTTGTGATCGTTCTTCTTGTCTGTGTGTTTCAGTTTGTGATCGTTCTTCTTGTCTGTGTGTTTCAGTTTGTGATCGTTCTTCTTGTCTGTGTGTTTCAGTTTGTGATCGTTGTTCTTGTCTGTGTGTTTCAGTTTGTGATCGTGGTGGTGGACAGCACAGACAGGGAGAGGATCTCTGTGACCAAAGAGGAACTGTACAGGATGCTCGCACATGAAGTGAGTTATTATGAAAGAACTGTTTTATGTTTTAAGCTGACACCGCCTGTCTGCTATGCTTTTGAATGGTTAAAGGCAGGGGTTCTCAACCTGTGGGTTGGGACCCCCAGGGGCGTCCCCAAATATTTGGGGGGGGTCCCCAGGTGAAGGTGAAGTAAACATTTATTGAGGACTTTCAAGACTTTTTCAATACCTAAAAAAAAAAAAGAAACCAACAAAATATACCATAAAAACTAGTGAAACATTGGTCAAATTGTCAAATAATATAAGAAAGAGGGGGGGAAAGTGAAAATAGCCGATCTGCAAGCGCTTGTAGATCTGCTGTTTTCACAATATTTGAATACACTCAATATATATCTCAACTTAACTCCTACAATTCCACAGGCATCTCAGTGTCGGGGTCCCCAGCTCAAATGTGATTGTTTTGGGGGTCCCCGCCTGAAAAAGTTTAACCACTGGTTAAAGGGATAGTTCACAACTTTTGTATGTTGTATGAAATACTTGCCATTAACCCATTTGTTCTCAAGGACGTCCCTGAACGTCTTAAGAAAAAAACGACCGTGAGCGGAGACGTCTTAACGCTATTATATTGATATCAAACCGATCGAGTGAAATCCAGGCTATTTTTTGCTTCGTCTTTTTTTGGTCCTAAACCGCTCCCCGTAGCCAACGTGATGACGTCACGCAACCACCAGCTCTGTTTGCTTCCGTGTTTACGTTCGGAGGAGAACGCTCGTAGCTCTCTTCCCTGTGCGCTGTCCGCGCTGAAATGTAGCCTCGGCAGACGGGGGGGTTCGCTCAGCAATACATTACACGGCATGGACTATAATGGCTTCCTGGGACGCGTTGGATGTTTGTGAAGTGGAAACGACCGCGATTCTTTTCCCTTCTTTTTTTTTCTCGGTTTGGCGGGGATGAAGCTGGAATAAAAGAAAGTCCTGTAGCACCCTCGGCACAAGATTAATAATTGTTTTGATGAATCCAGGCATTAATTGGGTTAATATAGTGGATGCAGCCACGTATTGCGTACAGTAAAATGGCTATGAAGGCAGCACTGACAAAGCATTTAATACAACTACCGTATAAGCTACCAAATGCATCTACCATTTGTGTTCATAGTTTTGTTTGTACAGATAAGTATTGCTGTGTACAGATGCAGTCAATATAACATTATGTTTTATGATAGATGTTTTTTGAAAGAACGTGCACATTTCTTTAACCCATTTTGGGCGGGACCGCCTTTGGTGTTTCAAACATTATGTTATACTATAGCTATTGAAAAAAATAGCAGATCTACAAGCTCGTAGCGCGCCACTCGGTGGCGCGCTATGAGCTTGTAGGTCTGCTATTTTTGAGAAATCGTGAAACTAGCGCAAATCTTTCAATATATTCTTTCAGAGTGAACGTTTTTAACTCAAATCTTTGGTTCAGGGTCAGCTGCCAATTGCATATATAATTTTTGGGGTCCTTGAGATGAATTATTTGAGAACTACTAACATAGAAATATGGGTTTTTCAGAAAACTGTCAGTATTTAGAAGACATTTTTAGCATCATTTTCAGGTCAAAATGGGCTAACCCTGTAATCTCTCTCCCATCTCCACCCTACTGTAGGACCTGAAAAAGGCAGGTCTGCTGATCTTTGCTAACAAACAGGATGTGAAGGGCTGCATGTCTGTGGCCGAGATCTCCCAGAGCCTCCAGCTCACCTCCGTCAAAGACCACCAGTGGCACATCCAGGCCTGCTGCGCCCTCACTGGAGAGGGGTGGGTACTACATACAAGCACTCGGTTTTGCAAATATAACCTAATAGACCAATTCTTTGTTTACAAACATTGGGACTGGGTGACTGTTTCAAGTAGGGATGCACCGATATGGAAATTCTTGGCCGATACCGATGTTTAAAATAACAATTTAGCCGATAGCCGATACCGATATATGTTTATTTCTTTTTTGTTGTTTTTATTTCTCCTTTTTGGGCCAGAGAAACAATTACATATTCAATGCAAGAAATGTTCAGAATCTACAGCTTGGTAGACTACAGATAACCAACCAACATAGCCAATGCAAAATATATGCTTATCAACGGCTACTGCCATCGGTTAATGTCAGTTTTATTTGCCGATACCGATATTGACCGATAACAGCAATATCGGCTGATACCAATTATGTGGCCGATACATCGGTGCATCACTAGTTTCAAGTAATCAATTCCCAACAGATCTCCTAACCTGTTGTTTTGTAGGGAGCGCTGGTTTCAGTCCTTTCAACCTTCTCTTGTGTGTTGGCTAGTGAGGAGCACCCTAGGAGACATTTAAATACTTAATTGCGCAACAGTGTTGCACACTGAGAACCGCTGATATACAAGCTCACGTTGCGTCGCAGACGTGACTGTTGTAAGCTTTAGAGGTCTGGGTGCACGACACCAACGCAGGACGAAGCATAAATTATACTTGATGGGCTGCAGGTGCGCGTGCAGTCGTGCACAAACAGGCTCTGCTGCCGTGATCATGAGCGCATCTCCCGTTATGACAGCGACTGGAGGTGTGGGTTTGAGGACAACTGTTTTGAATTGCTATTATTGTTTATTATTGTTCAAACACAACAGAAACCAAGGACTTTATATATTTCAAGGGCGAGAGATCACAATAAAAACCCTAATCATTCTTTCTCCACACTGGGTCAAAAACGGCATCTGAAAGTTTGATGGTGCATTTTTTTACGTGAGTTGCAGTGAGAAATTTTCCATTGCATCTTATGAGAGGCAGGGATCTTCTGCAGCCACTTTGTGCGCGCATTAGTGGTGTTTATCAGTGTGACGTTGTCTGTTAAGGCGTCTATTGGTGATCCATGAAGCACATAATGTGATAAATAGTTACGATATAGTAACTGCATCGGAACATTTATGTTAATTTCAAGAACAATGTATATCTAATATGTATCGTTTGTGTATCGTTTTGCAATGCAAAAAAATCGATTGTATCAATATAATTTTATTTGTGTGGTATTTAGCAAATTTTTTGAAGAAAAAAGAAAAAGAGGGCTTTAATTACTTACTTTAAAATAATGTCAATGTATTTTAAATAGTTCCTGTATCGATTTCAAATCATTGAATCGTATCGTATCGTATGGCCATAGCGAACCAATATCGTCCATGTGTCGTATCGTCAACCATATCGTCAACGTATCGCTGTTAAAATGTATCGTTACCACCCCTGGTAATAAACCTTCCTCTGTCTTCTCCTACTAATCTGTCTACAACAGAGATTTTCAACAGATTTTGCCCCAGGGACCACCAACCAACCCGACTATAAGAGCAACCTGGGGGACCACCCACTATTCTGTTGGGCGGTCCATCATAGACCCACAACCCCACACAATAATTTGACATTCTCTAATTCTGTAGAGTTCTTGTTAATTAAGTAATGCAGATGTTTTGAGAATAATCTAACTCTTGAGAGTGTAAAAATGAAACCAAATGGACCCGTACGGGTCCATTTGGTTTCATTTTACACTCTCAAGAGTTAAAGATCTATAAGTGTCCATTTGGTTGCCAACTCTCCCATCATTTAGCTGCATGGGGAACCCCCTCAAGGACCACTGGTGGAAAACCACCGGTCTATAATTCTGTTCCATCTTTTCACCCTCACAGGTTGTGCCAAGGTCTGGAATGGATGATGTCACGTCTGCGTGTGAGATGATGACCTGTGACCTCTGACCTGTGATTGGAGGCATGGCCTGTTGCTTATCGATTTCTTTTCACCTCCATACACGAGGTTGCGGGTGAGGTCGCGGCGGTGAGGTCGTGGAAGCGTTGGCTCCTCCTTCCTCCTCTACTTTGACACTGACCTGGCAACCCCCAGACCTGGCAACCCAACCCCAGACCGCTGCCAGCCAGGGGACAATATTCTACTTCTTGCGTGATAAATTATTCTATGAAAAAAAAACTCTTCTGTGAAGTCGGGGGGGGAAAAAAAACACTTCAAAGAACAAAAGAAAACCTGAGTGTTACGTTACTGGAGCATACGGGACGACGGGAGAAACAGAGACTGATGTGTATTTTTATTTTTTCTGCACGGTTTTCCTTAACAAATAATGAACCAACCCTACGGTCAGCACGCTGTCTGGCCTGGGTCTGTCTGTCTGTATATGGAATAATGGACTCTGTGTTTTAGGTGTGTGTGAGAGAGAGTGTGTGTGTGTGTGTGTGTGAGCCTAGCCCCAGTGTGTGGCCTTGCAGTATTGCCAGACTGGTTTGTGGAGCCCCCGTGTGTGTGTACAGTCCAGTATTTACACTAACCTGGTGCCTGTCGCATCAGAAGGTTTATCTGATGAATGAGAGTCGAAGAGCCGAAACCGAGGGTGTAACTAACTGCAGTAATGCTCATCCCTATCGGCTCGTCATATGAAAAACCAGTGAAATAAAAGTGTTTTTATCTGTTTCGGGGTGAATTGCAGTGTCACTGTGTCATGGATGGGTATGTGTCAAAGCATGTCAAACTGTTTGACATGCTTGCGGTTAGGGTTATCGTTCGGGCGTTAGGTTGGGTTAGTCAGCGGGGCAGTCCGGGTGTACAATGCTAAACGCCCAACAACGTCTAGAATGCAGGTATGGAACATATTGGCCGTATTCACACGTCCTGATAACGACGGTTGATTTTGTCTATTTTAATACAAGATGACACTCAAATCTGCTGTTTCGGGCAATCATGAGAGAGAGTACCTACAGTATAAGCTTCAATGTCATAGTCTGTTAACGCCTATACCTGCATACACGCCGATACGCGAGGACAAAATATGACACCTTAGCGCCGCACACGAGCCGGCGCGTGTAGTTTGTTTCATACATTGTGAGACGGCGAGACGGTCGAACTTACCCCTGACAGGCTCCGGTAGCCTGCCACGGTGTTATGTCCGTCCATGCATGAGATCGCGTCACTACACCTCCATAGATATGAATTAACAACCTCGTTTTTCTCCGGCCATTATCTCCATTTGAATCTCCCTGCGCCATCTCCAGATGGAAACCATCCTCTATTTAGACTCCCATTGGTAGTTTCGGATCGACTTGCGAGTAAACGCATCATCATCCACCATGACAGTATAACAACAACACCACCGCCGGCCGGAGCACACTGCTACGTCATACATTACAACCGGCAACGTGTGTGACGGTCGCAATGTCAAGCATAAATGCATGGCAGGCAATGGAGGCGGTGAAGCACCATTGGCCTATACTGCCCCCCCCGCAGGTAAAAGTGTTAATGTCTTTTGTGTTTAATTTCACTTCCAATTTCACTCATGCTTGTCCAGTACACAGTCATTTACAAGTTTTGTTTTCTCCTGATTGTATGAAATTGGCATCCCAGACCTGAAAATGCATTTTCTGGTTACTAAAGCAGTTCCCAAAGTGGGGTCCGGGGACCCCCAGGGGTCCCTGAGGGAGATAGTTTGGAACTAAATGAACTCCTGTGGGTCTGTAACTCTGAGAGAGTACAAATTACCAAATGGATTTGGTTCCATTTGTACACTCTCAGAGCTGAATTAACATTGGTTTTACAATATAATTTGGGGGGTCCTTTTCCTTGAAATTAAAATTGTTCAGAATCACGGCTAAAGAGACCCATGTTACTGAATAAATCTTCTATAGCAATGATTTGCTATATCGGAATATAGAGCTGTTTTATTGAACGATTAATTTTTAAACACAACAAACTTTCTTACTGCACTTTTCATTTGAATACAATGTTCTTCCTTTCAGCCATGATGAACCTCAGTTTGAAGTGTGTACAATTTTGACATGTTTATGTCGAAGTTGCAGTTAAAGGGATAGTTCAAAAAAATGTTTTAACTTAAGTTGTATGAAATACTTGCCATTAATATAGTGGTAGCAACTATTAATTCATTGCCAGAGTCCCGTGGTTGGAGTTCTGCTCTGGTTTTGGTGAAATATTAAGTAGTTCCGGTCATTTTGTGGGGGGTGTCTGGGGCCACGCATTAAAAGTAAATGAATCCACAAAACTAACATGTATTGTTGACCTCGACAATTACGCAGCAACAACACCTCCCCATCCTGTCGTCACTTCACATTAAAGTGTCTCCCCTTTACCTCCCAATACCACACATTTTACCCAGGTTATTAACAGGAAACAAGTGTAACTCAACAAATAGAGAGAGCCAAGGGTGGCGGGGGGGTTGACTTGACGCTTGATGGTCAGTCAGCTTGGAGGCCCCCTGAGGGCTGAGGCCCGTTTCAATTTAACCTGATGAAACATAGCTAAGGCCTCCTATGCTAGGCTAGTGACATTTTCATTCTGTGAATTCAACCTCATATTTCACTGAAAGTCACTGTCAGTGAAACAGGGGGTCAACCGTAAAGACATCACTGCTCAATTTAGAGCTATAAAGGTCAGGGCAGGTGTTGGGGTGCGTGCGTGCGTCTGTGCTGATCTCTAGCGCGGCTGTTTGGCAGTAGCTACTGCAAGCTATACCAGCTTAACATTCACCAGAAATACAAGACAACTGGGCTTTTGCTAAGTGGGCCCCTATAGGGATTATTATTATTATTCAATTCTTAGAACATTGCAATGACAGATCAGGGCAGGCCTTATAATTATTGTTTTATTTGATGGCCTCCTAAACATTTAATTACAAGTGGGGTCCGGTGACCCCCAGGGGTCCTTGGGGGAGTTCCAGTAGGTCCCCAGCTAAATGATAGTTTGGAACCAAATGGACCCTTATGGATTTCAATTTGTATCTCGAGAGTGTCCAATTGGACACTCTCAGAGTTAATTTAACATTGATTATATAAATCAGGGGTCCCAGAGATAGAAATGTCATTAAATGGGTGCCCGTAGACTAATGCATGTCAAACTGGGGTCCTTGCAATTAATGGTTAAAATCTTCTCTTATGGGGGTCCCTGGCATATGTTTTTAAATGGGGGTCCGCGGGCTAATAAGTGTCAATTTGGGGGTCCTTGAAATGAAAACAAACAAAGTTAACTGCCGACCATACAACACCATGCTTCTGACAGGTGGGGGTTTACCCAGACCCATAAGAGTATAGACATAGACAACTCCGTTCACTTCTATGGGTCCGGTCTAATGGCGGCTCTTCTACATAGACTTCTATTGAGCACGGGGACAACAAATAGGGACAAGTCCTGGACCCGGAAGTAGGCAGAAATGCATTGGACTCTCAGGCGTCAGGCAACAGACAGCCCAGCTTTAATGATCTTAAATCCCTTTATTTTATTTCGTTTTGTAGTAATAGTACAACATAAACATTACAGAGACTTTAGTCGTTTACTGTACAATACTTTAAAACGGTTATCATGTTGCACACATGACCTAAAACAGCTCTTATTTGCGCCGCCACTCGTTGAAAACAATGTATTTCCAACTCCAGTGTGTCTATTCAGGCTGCATGAACAGCAGCTCAGTTTCTCTGACCCCTCAATGTCGTTAACTCTGCCACTAGATGGCTCTCTGGGGTAACTGTAGCCTCGGTCCCAGGCGGGTCATCGTCGCACCAGACCGGACACACCTGGCATGTGTTTATTACATAATTATGCGCATTAAGGTTAAGGAGGTGCTGCCCTCCAGTATAGGCTAGGCTAAGCATAGATTTATTATTGATAATTATCTATCTATGAGGCTAAAGGCTCCTGCATACTCCAGTTTAGGTGATAGCTAATTCACTGCAGTGTAGTAGATAAAAAAAACTACACCACAGTGAATTAGATATCACCTAAACTGGAGTCTGTATGAGCCTTAACTCTACAGAGAATGAGGTCCTTATGAAGCTTGTGGAAAATATATGTTTTACTGCAACACTTTAAGCCTACATAAACACAATACACAGAGCCAGAGTATAGGTATTTAAATGTAAAACAAACGACAGAAAAACAAAGAAAAGAAAAACACAGGCCAAGTTCTCCCCAAGTGTGCTGCAGTTCTCCAGGTAAGTATGGATTCAAGTAGCCCAGTTGCTACTAACATTTTGTGTTGCTACTTATTTTGAATGAAAGCTCTGTTTTTAATTTTATTTAATAGCTAAAAGTCTTAATAACTCATTGAACAACCTATTGATCAGCTAATACAGTGGTTGGTTCCCAAAGTGGAGTCCGGCGGCGGGGACCCCCAGGGGTCCTTGTTGAGGAAGTTCCAGCTAGCTAGGGGGTCCCCAGCTATAAAATGATAGTTTGGGAACCATTGAACCAAATTGACCCCTTATGGGTCTGTATAACTCTGATAGTGTAAAACATTAAGGGTCCATTTGGTTCCATTTGCACTCAGAGTTAAATTAACATTGATTTGGTGGTGGTGGGGGGGGGGTCGTTGAAATTAAAATGGTTGAGAATCACTGCTAGAGTCGTAGGCTACAAATACAATACTTCTCTAATGGGGGGGCATAATGTTCTTTTCAATTGGGGGTCCTTCTTGACATGAAATAAATAGTTTGGGAACCACTGCTGGGCTAATCGCCTCCATTTATAACTCCATTACGCTCCCCGGCAGCAACGGAGGGATTGTTTTCCATCGAGTAGAAGTGTTTGTGGAACGACATCAGTGACAGGACGGACGGACGGTCCACTCACTGTGATGTTTATGTTGTGACTGTCTGTCTCTCCGCAGCTGTCTCATATCAGGGTGACTAAGCAGCATGTAAGCCTATAGTCTCTGACGAACGCAGGGTGACCAGAATGATCCAGGCTGTTCATTTGGTTGAGGGACAGAAGAATATGTTGGGGTTAGCAAATTATTAATAACTTGATGTCATATTCCCAAAAAAATATTCAGGATTTCAATTCAAAAATAGCGTTTTTGAGCTTGTAGATCGGCAATCTTTTGATACGACACTAGAGTACATGCAATGTGGCCTTCTGGAGTGAGTGTGGAAATATAGTGGCCCCAAAGCAAAGCAAAGTTCTTTGTTTACCCAGGGTGAATGGACTAAGCTCGAGATGCTTATTTACAGCCAGACCCTGCATATTTCATAGAACATTTCATGGTAGGGGTTCAATGCCTTGCTCAAGGGCACTTCAGCGGTGGTAATTTTAACGTGCCGGTCCGTGCTTTATTATATAATATTTTAATTTATTCAAGCGTATAGGAATGGATGCCTCCATGTATATAGGCTACATACACACATACACACATACACACAAATTTATATAGTTATCTGAACCCGATGAAGTTGCTTTATTTACCCAGCAGTCCAAAACACATGGAACAATGACAGATGTATAGTCCCTATGACCACAAAAAAACACAGCTGAAATCTTTGTTTTGATTAGGTGTTACTGTGTGGTGATTTAAGTGACATGTTTTTTCAACCAATCACCTCAAAACGACCTGTTGTATGTGTGTGTGTGTGTGTGTGTGGGTGTGTGTGTATATATATATATCTCCTCCAGGAGGAAGTCACTGATGTTGCTCTGGACAGGGAAGTCTGGAGCTCTCTGGTGGACCTGTTGCCCCCGCGACCCGACGACGGATAAGCGGTTGAAGATGGATGGATATACATACATACTGTACATACCGGTAACCACTACTTATGAGAAGACGTAAAAAAAAACTTTCTTTCAAAGTACTATTTATTAACACTTTATGTGTTAACCTTCCTTGCTCATGAAGTATCAGAGATACATGGTGCATCATTAAAGATGGAGTGCCATGATTTTTGTACTTTTTCTGTTTTGCATGTGTCTATGCCATGGAGTTAACATTACCCGCCTAACACACTCCCAGGTGTGGTTATAATATTCAAATGATGTCTTCCCTGTGTATTTTTGGTTTCTTCCTAACCTCGCGTCACCAGGCTTTCCGTCCAAAAGGAAAGCCTGGTATGTGTTCCAAAATCACCGTATGATCCAGCCGGGAGCGGATGGTAATTTTACCATCCGCTACGTCACGTTGTAGTCAATGCAGGCAGGAAACCACAAGGAGGAATCAGTATTGGGAATGGCGGAATTCTTATTTTACCATCCGCTCCAGAACGGTTCATAACACCCGAAAGGGAAGCCTGCCCAGTCTAGTTTCTTCCTGAAAGCTGCAAGCCTTTGAGTCAAAAGGCCCAATCGGAATAACACCATTTTAGTGACATCACAACCCGTAACCCCTCCCACAATATCATACAAGAACAGCTGTGGGGAAGGCTTAAGTTCAGGTGGGCAGTGCTAAGGTGAAAACCATGCATACCAAATGAACTGGTGGGTGTGGCCACATAAAATCATAATTTTAACACTTTCTATACACTTTTTTGAAATAAATCTTCCTCCTAGTATAATCATAGTACCTGATGATCATGTTTTAGGAGGGGAAAAAAATCACGGCACTCCATCTTTAACATAGATTTGGTATGTTACAGAGATCCATGCTGCATCATTAACATAGATCTGGTATGTTACAGAGATCCAGTGCATCATCATTAACATAGATCTGGTATGTTACAGAGATCCAGTGCATCATCATTAACATAGATCTGGTATGTTACTGAACTGAAGGTGTTGTATACGACTGAGTATAAAGTATAGGAGAGACGTTCAGCTGTCGCTGTCAATCACAGTCAGCTGCGACGACGATCCCCGTTTCCTGGCGTGAGTGAGAGAGTGCAGT
>OOFJ01138291.1:0-10937 GCA_900323375.1 Benthosema glaciale
GGCAGGTAGTTGGGCACCGCGTTTCGCTTCACGCCGCACACCGTCTTGGTGGACTGGTCGTAGTGGAGCAGCAGGGACAGCAGGAGGCAGCACAGCACGCCGCCCAGCGGCAGAAGGACGCTCGCTACCGTCAGGTGACTGAACTTCAGCCTGATCAAAGGATGTTGTTGCTGCTGCTCCATCCTGCCTTCCCGTGTTGTCGCCCCCTTTCTCTCTCTCTCCAGCTGATCGAGCTCTGTGTGTGTGCTCTCTCTTGCTGTTTCGAGTTCTGCGCTACTTCTATTTATATGTTATCTCTTGCTGGTCAAGCTCTGTGTGCTACCTCTATCCCTGTTCTCTCTCGTTGATAGAACTCTGTGCTACTTCAATTTCTTATGTTCTCTCTCTTGCTGATCGAGCTCCGCGTTCTGCTTTTATTTCTGTGTTCTCTCTCGCTGATCGAGTTCTGTGTGCTATTTCTGTTCTCTCTCTGACTGATCGAGCTCTGTGCTGCTTCTATTTCTATATGTTCTCTCTAACCGATAGAGCTCTGAGTGCTGCTACTACTATCTCTCCACAGCCTTAATGACGAACAAGACATCCGTAAAATATGTTCTCTATGTTCTAACTTCTCTCTAGCTGATCAAGCTCTGTGTGCTTCTATGTTATCTCTCTTGCGGATCGAGCTCTCAGTCGTCTGTGCGCTGCATCGTTTGTCTGTAACTCTTTTTCTCTTTCTGATTAAGATCTGATCTCTTTAATGAGGTGTGCTGCACCTCTCTCTCTTTTCTCTCTCACAGATCAAGCTCTTATAATTATTATATATAATGAACCCCTAACAGTATATATTCATTTTGTTTTAGGCCAAAAGGGCAAAGTTCTGACTTGAACCGAACGCTGTCTCCCAAGAGCTCGGTAGTCTTGAAGAGTTGTAAGAGATTGAACCTAGCTGTGAGGTTAAGGAGGACAATCACAGATTGTGCTCTGTTAATGATGTATGCTGAACTTCTCTCTTCAGGGGTCTCGGTAATAAGGAATGGTGCATCTAATCTATACAACTCTTCTCTCTCACAGAACAAGCTGTGTGGTCTCTGTAATGGGGTGTGGTACATATATCATCTCTTCTCTCTGGCAGGTCGAGCTCCGGGCTGACGTCACTCACCGGCACGCAAACCTATTCTCAATATGGGCATAAGGGATCTCCATATATGGGCATGTGAGGTGCCGATTTTCAGAGATGCAGTTATGAGCTACCGGTACGTAATTCTGTCAAGAAATTCTATGTAGGTGATTCTTTTTCTGGAGTTTATAACTGCCTGCGTACCACCTGTTCTGAATTTGCACATAATTCAGGAGGCAGCAGCACGACCCGTTAATACCATACTCTTGATTGAAAGAGGATAATTTGAAAGGAAGAGAAAAATTCAAGCGCGCCCTACAGCTGCAATGTTGGTGAGTTTAACGTCCTTTAATACAAGCAGATCGGACATTTCTATTTGGATCAATAGGCTGTCAATGGAAGGTATTGCAACTCTAGATTCATCCCATTATTAAAATAATAAATGTATTGTTGCTAATTGCGGCCAGCAGGGCTCAGTGATATTTTCCAGGTAGTACCAGGTCAGTAACACCTTTTTCGTCACCGCTAAACCTCTTATCCGTAACTTCTTTGCCTTTTCTTTTTTTTCTTTTTACTATTCTGATTATTATTATTATTTTTTTAGTTCAACTAGCCAATCTACATTGACACGTTGTGAGCTTGTAGACTGGACATTTAATTATTCAAAAATGTTTTTCATAATAATAAAAAAAAAAAGGCAAAGAAGTTTAGGGATAAGGGGTTTAGCGGTGACGAAAATGGAGCCCCATGTCTCTTCCACAGTCAGTCTGACTGGCTTCTAAAACAGTTTCTAAAACAGTTTTCTGAAATAAAACCCTGTTTCTGTGTCAGTGGTGCTCAACCTTTTTCGGACCAACATCTTAAAATATGTAGTTTGTAGGGACCCTCCAGAAGCAAAGGTTTGAGTTAAAAACGTTCACTCTGAAAGAATATATACAGTATATATATATATTCAAAGCTCGTAGCTCTATGAGCTTGTAGATCTGCTATTTTTCATTAGCTAAAGTATAACACAATGCTTAGAACACCGAAGGGGTTCCTGTCCTGAATGCAGTGTTGTTCTTGGCAGCAAGAGTTTAGTTTTAGTCATAGTCTTTTGAATAGGTTTCATTTAGTTTTTGTCACCTGGAATGTTTTAATGTTTAGTCTAGTTTTAGTCGACTAAATGTCATAAGGTTTTAGTTAACTGAATCTACTGTTGATTTAGTCGACTAAAATGCATTTTGTCTGGCCTTAGATGATGTCATAATGACAGATTTTACACTTGCTGAAAATAGTCGATCTACAAGCTCACAATGCGTCACACTGTGCTGTGTTGTGAGCTTGTAGATCAGCTATTTTCAGCACGAAACAAAGTGTAAAACCACTTGTCTTTTATTTTATTTATAGTGGATGACTTGTCCACTAGTGCCTTCCTGACATTTTAGTCTAGTTTTTATTTGTTGACAAAATTGTGAACATATTTAGTCTCAGTTTTAGTCGTCGTAGCTTAGTTGTCATTTAGTTTCCATTTAGTTTTAGTCAGTGAAAAAAGGTAGTCAACGAAAAATTTGTTTTTAGTTTTAGTCGACGAGAACAACACTGCCTGGATGGACCTAGATAGGGTATTTCACCCAAAAGCTGAAAAAACTTAAAGGGATTGTGACATCAAAAAAATGTTTTTGTAATTTTTCTAAAAAAAAAATGGTTTTCTGAATTGCACCCCAAAAAACGGAACTTTTCACATTCAGTAGATTTTCTGTGGTATGGGTTTTTCTGGCTCAAACGAGTGCTGTCACATTCCTGCTCTTTGTGATGTCACTACGTGCAAATCCCATACATGTCAATGGGATTTGCCAGCAGATGTCACTGTTTTCACAGTTTTGCCTGTTTTCATTGTACCCCAAAGGAAAAATCCACTGAATGTTCAAAGTTCAGGTTTTCTGTGTGTAATTGAGACCATAAACCCTAAAAGAAAAACAAAACAATGAATTAATAAATAAATGAAAATTAATGTCCCAAAACCTTTAAGTCCTAAGTTATGACTTTATCTTCTTCTTTATTTTAATGAAGACTCATTAGTTGACTTTATATACACTCACTGTCTGCCATGACAGTTTCTGTACAGTAAAAATCACACCTGTGTGAAGTGAGGGGCGCTCTTATAATCTCATCAACATCGATTTCAACATAATGTTTGTTTAAGTGACGGGTGATAATGTAACAAACATTAGATTTCTCTTCATTGTCTATGGTGTTTTTGTAAAACGGCATCGTTGGAAAAACAAACATTAAAGCCTTATATAGGAGGGGCTAGCGCCCCTCAATAATCACACCTGTGTGAAGTGAGGGACGCTCTTATATCATGATCATGCATGATCTCATACTGGCCAATCAGAATGCCTGTGGCCACAAATTTATGTCATATTTAATTTGACCTAATTTCTTCATTTCATTGTCGACGGCTAATATGAGACGTGTGGGGACAAGATGACATAAATGTTCCCTTCATTGTCATTGGCATTTAATGTT
Organism: Benthosema glaciale; assembly: GCA_900323375.1. Taxonomy (NCBI): domain Eukaryota; kingdom Metazoa; phylum Chordata; class Actinopteri; order Myctophiformes; family Myctophidae; genus Benthosema; species Benthosema glaciale. Next base: position 3,611 of record OOFJ01138291.1, read on the forward strand.
TGTGTTGGGGACATTTTGTGGGGACAAGGCTGTATATATAGGAGGGACTAGCGCCCCTCAAGAATATGGTTGAAGTTTATTTGAGTACTTCTAATATAACATTTATGCATGGGGGGGATTACAACTACAGTATAACTAAAACTGCTGTCCATGGTGCTGAAAACAGAACTTGATTTTGAGTGATGTTAACTACTTTTTGCTGGGGACCCCTGGAACCCCCCTGGGGGTCGCCGGACGGACCCCACTTTGAGAACTAATGATTTCATACAGATACTATATAGGCTACTACCTCGCGTACTGCATATTGTGTCCACAAGGGAGCAATGTTTGTCATGCATATTTATAACCTGTAGGGCCAGGCCTATAGTCCAGTACTCTGTACAGCACTGCATTATGCCATGATATCAGTGGTTCCCAAAGTGGGGTCCTTGAGGTATTCCAGGGGGTCCCCAGCTAAATGATAGTTAGGAACCAAATGGACCCTTATGGGGTCTGTAACTCTGAGAGCGTAGCCTACAAATGGAACCAAGCAGACACGTTAGGGTCAAATTAACATTGATTTTACAATATAAATTGGGGGTCCCAGAGATCGAGATGCCATTAAATGGGGGTCCGTAGCCTAATGCAGGTAAAACTGGGGGGGTCCTTGAAATTAAATGGGTTGAGAATCACTGCTAGAGCCGTACAAATCTTCTCTTATGTGGTTCTTGATCAATTGATCAAGAAGCACATTTAAATCAAATATTAAAACACTACACTTGCCAATGAATCCTTCCCAGTAGCTCTAAAAAAAATAGAAATAATGAACGAACGGATCAATGAATCAATGAACGATCTAATTTATTAGGGGCGACTGTGGCTCAGGAGGTAGAGCAGGTCGTCCAATGATCCATGGGGTCGGCGGTTCGAATCCCGGCTCCTCCTCCTGTCTACATGTCGAAGTGTCCTTGGGCAAGACAGTAGACACCCAACCCCAAATTGCTCCTGATGTGCTTGTTGGTGCCTTGCTTGGTTTCCGTCGCCATCGGTGTATGAACGTGTGTGTGAACGTGTGTGTGAATGGGTGAATGTATAACGCACTATGTAAAGCGGCTTGGATAAAGGTGTTATATAAATGCATTTACCATTATTAGTAATTAATTAATTCATTTATGACGGTGATGATAATAATAGGAAAAAGTCACACAGGGTCTCTGCTGGTCCTTGGTGTCAACAGTACGTTACCAGAGGTGCGTGCTTGCGTGCGTGTGTCCCTGTGCACGTGTGCGTGAATGCGTGCGTGTGCATGAGCGTGAGCGTGTGCGTGCACTGAGCGTGTGTGAAAAGGGGAAGGAAACTTCTCGAGCTGCACTCCTCTCTACTTCCTGGTGCTAATTCCCTATTTTCACGTGATGGGAGGAGCTTCCATGGAAGAGCAGAACAGAATGGCTTCTCTTCTTTATACACTATTACAGTTCAACCATTTTGATACCAGGGCCCACTATTTATTCAGCATTTGAGCCACGGACCACCATGTCATGACATTTAGCCTCTCAGACCCTTTGTCCACAATTCCATGCTTTATTTAGGAGAGATAACAGGCAAACGTTGACCAAAATATCAATTCTTCTATACATTCTCTAATTGCGTAGACATCTTGTAAATTAAGTAATTCAAACAATAATGTAACTCTTGAGAGGGTCCATTTGGTTTCATTTTACATTCTCAAGAGTTAAAGCTCTATAAGGGTCCATTTGGTTACCAACTCTCCATCATTTAGCTGCATGGGGACCACCTGGAACCCTCTCAAGGACCCGTTAAAAACCACTGCGACTATTAGATGGAGTTCAGCAGTATAAATGTGTGTGTACTCACTGTACTGTATGCACGATGGCCACGTATACTGTACTGTTTTGTTAGTGTGTTTACCTTTTATGATGATTTGAAAATTGTTATTGTTATTTTTATGTCATGATTATGAACTGAATACCCAGGACCTGAATGGAAACAAGACCGCAAGGACTTTTTCCAGTGTTCCCTTTGGCTGTTGTGTTTGACTGTACCCTGTACTGATTTCATTTGTGTCTGACTGTATGCTGTACTAATTACATTTCTGCCAATAAAGTATTCAATCAATCAATCAAACTGTACTACTATCATAGTATAGTAGTATCATCATCGGAAATATTTGGAGCATTAATGCCGGTGTTGCCAAACACCAGCATCAATACTTTAAAAGTATTTTCTTTGTTTAACATTTTTTCACCTTTCATTTGAAGGGGGAAGACATGCAGTAAAGGCCGTCGGGGTCGGGAGTCGAACCCGCTACACATGCACTGCCAGACTGCATTACCAGCCAGGGTGCCTGGACTGGACCGCTGAGCCACAGCCCAGGCCAATACTTGGAAGTATCTTCACTGGACATTTTTTTCTCTGTCTGTGTTGGGTTTATTAGTGGTAAGTAACATAATAATTCTCTTAATTAGTAACATGAAAGTGATAATGTGATGGGGAAAGGAGCCGTCTGGAAGTATACAGTGAGCTTTTGAACGTTCGAGTCACTGGATGAGCAACAGAGAGAGAGATGGATGGGATGTTTATCTGGCATGTGAGAAATACACAGACACATGATCCAATCACAGTGTGCGCCTATGTGTAATCACGTGAGATTTACCGATAGATATACTTTGTTGACCAGAGTGTTGTTTGGCCTGTATCCCTCTACACGCCATGTGCAATTTCTGGCAAAGATATCCACAATCCATATCCATATCACAAGCCATTGTGGTGCTATAGGGTCCACGTGGTTAATGTCAGCAGCTGCAGGTTTCAATTCACTCATCTACGGTATCTATGACAGAAACCATGACGTGATCATCAATCAGTCCATGAGCAGGTTTTTGGAAATGTGTGTGATAACTTAATAATGGCTTGGTTTCACTGTTGTTCCCTTTATTTGTCTTCTGTTATGTTATGTTATGTTATGTTATGTTATGTTATGTTATGTTATGTTATGTTATGTTCTGTTCTGTTATGTTATGTTCTGTTATGTTATGTTATGTTTCACATTGCGGTCACCACCTTCACTTAATTTTGATTGGCTCAGTGGCCTTGTATTGTGGTTAGAGTGTCTGCCCTGAAACGGGGAGGTGGTCCCTGTGGGTCAAAATCTGTTGAAAACCAAACCACTGTATAGGCACTACTATAGCTACTATAGGGCAGAGTGCAGGAGCATAACGAACACAGGAAAGGCAGGGTGTGATCGTTACACTGTGGTTTCCTCTCCTCTCTGGTGAAGTCGGCTGCTCGTCAAAACCCAGGGGGCGTGTCCACGTTGGCTTCTGTGGTCGTGTAGACCAGAGCCCTTCTAATAGAAGAGTTGCGACATTGAGGGTACAGAAAACAGCCCTCGAGCGCTGTTCATGCAGCCTTGAAGTGTACAGACAAGCTGGAGTTGGAAATACATTGATTTCAACGATGGCGACGCAAATACGAGCTATTTTAAGCATGTGTGCAACATGTTAACGATTTTAAACTATTATACAGTAACGACTAAAGTCTCTGTAATGTTTATGTTATTGTACTATTACTACTAAACAATCAAATAAAGGGATATAAGATCATTAAAGCTGGGCTGTTGCCCTGAGTCCAATGCATTTCTGCTTACTTCCGGTCCAGGACTTGTCACACTCGGTTGTCCCCATCCTCAATAGAAGTCTATGTAGAAGAGCCGCCATTAGACCTTACCATGGGAGTGAACGGAGATGTCAGAACTCTGTCTCTATAAGGCATAGGGCGCTTCTTTTCTCTGCACAGCATGCACTTCATACTTGGGTTCACACACGCACCACCTTCACACACACACACACACACACACACACACACACACACACACACTGGGGACCGAATGTCCTATCTGCTGGGCTTTGTGACGACTGACTGATGAGAACAGACTTTGAGTTAACTATAATTACTTGCAATATAGAGATGTTTTTTTCCGAGTGAATTAAGTCCATGTGACTTTTTTGCTTTCCGTTAGCCTGCTTCCGCCACTAGAATAAAAGTCACACAGAGAGAGAGAGAGAGAGAGTCTCCGTTATCTGAACTGACAGGCTGACAGGCTGACTCTGCTCTGCTGTGCTGCGCTGCAACCAGTGAACTAGCGGTATGGTCGCTCTCCGGCCATCGACCGCATGCAGTGGTGGCTTTTTGGGAATCTCACCACGACCACACCAAACCACCTGAGTGAGTATCATACTATAATGTATACTATATGTGATTCTCTGATGAATTTAATGTGGAGGACCCTCTTAGACGTTAATTTAAAGTGTGTTTTTTTTTCTGGTTTCATCTCTCTTTAGCAGATTTTGTATTGACCGTACTTTAAGTTGAACTGTATCCATTCTGCTAACTGTTGATACATTTTGTCAATCAATCAATCAATCAATCAATCAATCAATCAATCAATCAATCAATCAATCTGTGCACCAACAGTGTGCCCTGGCTGTAGCCTATTGTAGTGTGTCATGTGTGGAAAAAAGTAAGCTGCACTTTCATAGCCTTATAATAATTATAGCTGACTTTATGATTTTGTCTGTTCTCGTTGGGCTAAAAAAACATGTCCCAAAATGTGCTGACTTCATCACATTTGTGATGACTGGTCACCATTATTTTTAGCCCAACGAGTGTTGTTTTGTGCAACACTTGGAATGACTTCAGAATCATGAAAACCCCTACTCGCCTTACACGTGACATGCTACTTAAACCATGATGATTTTTTTTTGTTTTGCTTCAATAGGTTGTTAATGGTATGGTCACATAATGGCCCCCTATTATGCAAATTGCCCAACATATGCAAGTTAGCATCCGTCAGTTTCTAAATGCTGGGTGGGGACCCATACTCAACATTTCTAACATAAAACTTAGGGTATTCAAAATGTCTGCACGGGTTCACATTATAATAATATTAATAATATAATAAACTTTATTTATGAAGCGCTTTTCGAAAACAATGTTTACAAAGTGCTTTACAGTGCTAACAACAATCACGAGAAATGCATAAAATAAACAATATAGAACAAACACAGGCTTCAATCATGGCAGCTTCCCAATAACGGCATCTACATAAATAAGCACAAGCATTTTATATTCATAATGTCAGAAAATGACGTTATTTAATTTTTTTGTTTAATATACACGTTATATCAATATCATTTTAACAGCCTCTCTGGTCTCCATTCTCCTGGCTCTGTGGACCAGGGCGAGGATGTTAAGATGCCAGTCCACAGGCTCCCCCTCCTCTGCCTCCTCTACGCCATCGTGTTCAGCATCCTGATGACACCCTCCTCCGGTCTGCCACCACAGCACCACCGCTGCCAACTGGTGAGTGAGTGGCCAGGTCTCCTTAACTCACTTCTCACCGAAATCGCCTTTTGACGCTTGTTTTCCGAAGGCCATGGGTGCAGATATTGCATATTGGATGACTATATGCATTCAATTTTTAAACGGCAACAGTACATGATAATAGCGGCCCTGCCCTATTTTCGTCAGTACTTCTTTGCCTTTATTACTATTTTTGAAAAACATGTTTGGAAAAGTTCAAATTTGCCAATCTACAAGCTCACAACGTGTCGTTGTACTGGCCAATGAGATGTGATTTGAAAGATTGTGTTGTAGAATATAAAAAAGTGGAAGGAACTAAACTAACTGCAGCCCAGTGAGTGGTTACGCATTTCTTAACAGCTATTTAGAAGTATGTTGTCAAAGGTCACGAACAGCAGTGACGTGCACACATCAGTCACATTAAAGGCCCTTTTACCAGTCTGTAAATCAACTGCCCTTTACCAGACCACGAATGCAGCATTTACTATATGGTCAAAGAAATGCAAATGTGCAAATATTCCCCATGTCTCCTGAAGTTGAACACAGTATTTTGCGTTGAACAAATTAGTTTAGAAATCCATGTCGTTACAGTTACACCTGCATCTCCACTAGCTAAAGAGTGCTGGGTTTGCACTTTGCGCCCTGAAATAGCTGATCTACAAGCTCTCAACGCATTGCGCTGCGACGCGTTGAGAGATTGTAGATCTGCTATTTTCGCAAATTAATGCCGAAAAGTGCCCTCTTAGGGATTTCACCCCCCTGCCTCTCTAACACTCACAGTTCTAACATGAACAGTGACATCACAAAATACGCTCATTACAGTTCTGTTTCAAGTCGTGGTGGTGGTGGAGGCATATACTGTACGACCGCGGTGTGGTATTTCTAATATAACTGTTAACTGTTTCGTGGACAGTTGATTGGTGGGAACTTGCAGACAAATCGTCTCTTCTTCTTCTTCTTCTTTTTTCGATCATTGCAACATCAGTAAACCAAACCTGAGCAGGGCATTCACTGCAGGCAGAAGTGGATGCATTGGTTTGTGGCGACCGTGGGAGGGAGAACGGTTTTACCACACCGTTGCTAAGATAAGATCAAAGATGAGCTACGCGCACGCACGTCTCACGCACGCACACATTTTAAAGATGGAGTTCCATGATTTTTGTACTTTTTCTGTTTTGCATGTGTCTATGGAGTTAACATTACTCTAATACAACCCCAGGTGTGGTTATAATATTCAAATATATGTCTTCCCTGTGTATTGTTGGTTTCTTCCTGAAAGCTGAAAGCCTTTGAGTCAAAAGGCCCAATCGAAATAACACCATTTTAGTGACATCACAACCCTAACCCCTCCCACAATATCATACGAGAACAGCTGTGGGCGAGGCTTAAGTTCAGGTGGGTGGTGCTAAGGTGAAAACCATGCATACCTAATGAACTGGTGGGTGTGGCCACATAAAAACATAATTTTAACACTTTCTGTACACTTTTTTGAAATAAATCTTCCTCCTAGTATAATCAATCATAGTACCTGATTTTAGGAGGGGAAAAAAAATCACGGCACTCCATCTTTAACATCTTTATTTGCTTTTACATTTAACAAGAAATTCTTGAACACAAACAATAGTAGATGCACAGACTTGGAAACTCTCTACAAGTGCTAGGATACAGATCACGGACGGGGACAGGAAGCATCGCCTTCTCCAGATATGGCGACTGACAATTATTGCAGACACTGAACAGAATTCTGACTGACAGACAGACAGACAGACAGACAGACAGACAGACAGACAGACAGACACCAGTCTCGGTAGAGACTGCGCCCCTCCCCAGGGGGGAGCGGTGGCCTAATGGTTAGAGGGGCGGCCTAGATACCAGAAGGTTCCCAGTTCGATTCCCCAGACCTGACATCAATCATGAATCACCGTTGAAGCGCCCTTGAGCAAGGCAATGAACCCCTGCAGGGACT
>OOFJ01138302.1:0-11315 GCA_900323375.1 Benthosema glaciale
TACCCTATGTATGTGATGAAATTGCATTATCAATATGATCATCAATCATATTTTCTCAGGCATTATAGGAATATGTATGTATGTATAATAAATGTAGCACTAGTCACTAGTGCTACACTAGTGATAGTGTCACTGTATCACAGGCAACTAATGTGTATGCTACTGGACTAGTATAGACGCTCGAGGTTCGTAAGGAGTGGTGGACAATAATAGACAAGAGCTTAAATGTTAATACAGTAAGCCGGCAGTTGTTAATGCAAATAGAAAAAGAAATAGTATGCATACGAAGTATTTACAATGGTGGGTGGTAGGTAGGTAGGTAATTGTGGAAAACCCCTTTAGTTGGCATAAACACAAGAGATTGATTGATTGATTGATTGATTGATTGATTGATTGATTGATTTTTGTATTAACAACTTGGAGAATTACAGTACATTTCAAGCACAACTCAATACAAGACTGTGAGTGGGAGTCCCACTCACAGTCTTGTATTGAGTTGTGCTTGAAATGTACTGTAATTCTCGGGGACGACACTAACAACTTACAAGCATCTCTTCTACTTGTTTACAATAGGACCCACCATGTTCATTTCATCAAGACATTTAGAGACGTACATTCACTTCTGCACAGCCAAAAGGTAGGAAATCATATTGGAGGTAAAAGGGAAAAGAAAGATATAGGCCTACAATGAGGTGGGGGAATATGAGGTGGGGGAATATGTAATATATATATCAGATAAATACCTCGGAGTCAAAAGTTGGATTATAGTCGTTGTATCCAGAATAAAGGTCCTCCTCCTCTTCAGCAAGATGCACATGTTCCATCGTGACCTACAGTCAACTAACATTAAACAGAACTATCAATAAGACGATTTTGGCATTACATTAAATAAATAGATGTATTCACTTCGGTTATAAATCGCCTATACATTTCTAGCTAAAAAAAAACGTTTGTTGTCGTCCACTAGTCCCACAATGCAAAGCGACATAGGCGGGACATTCCCTCGCCCTGGCTTCTGGGTTGGTCGGAAGGCTGTCAATCATCGGTTTGCGCTAATGTAATTGGTCGACAAAAACTGTTTCTGTCCCGTCGTTGCTAAGATACAACTGGGAAGCTGTGTGAGACTGTGCGTGGACAGCGCGCGCGCAGTGGTTCCCAAAATGTGGTCCGGGGACCACCTAGGGGTCCGAGAGAGAGAGAGAGAGAGAGAGAGCGAGAGAGAGAGAGAGAGCAGAGAGAGAGAGCAGAGAGAAGAGAGAGAGAGAGAGAGAGAGAGAGAGCAGAGAGAGCAGAGAGAAGAGAGAGAGAGAGCAGAGAGAGAGAGAGAGAGAGAGAGAGTTTTCCAGGGGGTCCCCCCCTTCCCCAGCTAAATGATAATCCACACCAAATGTACATCAAATCAATCAAAATGTGGTACTTTCAAAACAGAAATGTCAATCTTTAATACTTAGTGCCTTCATCACTGCCTTGATATGCCGTGGCATTGAGGCAATCAGTCTTGGCATTGCCAAATGGACTCTTATTATGGTTAGGGATCGCTCCGATAATGGCGTGTGTCTCTGTCGGTCTGTCTCACTTGTTTTCCCCACTCGAAATAAATCACACAAAATGTGGAAAAAACACGACCGAACAGACAGAGTGGAGCAAAGTCAGCAAACGCGGATCTTTTTTATCTTCTTTTTTTCTTTCGTTTTAACCTTTTAGCGCACCGTAGTCATGCAACGCCACCCGTAGGATCATGTGACAGGGGGAGTGCATATTGGCATCATGAACATATTATAACAGTACTACTGTCTACACTAGTCTGGTGGTGGTACTGTGAGCTGATCAAGCCCTGCACGAATATTAATAACGGTTTAAAAATGAGCTCATCTGAAGGGAAGACCATCACTGTCGTTGGCAGGTCAGTCCTTCCAAAGTTCTCCTAACTATCTATGTTAAAACTGAACCTGCTATGTCATCTGATCTGTCATGGCATTGTTGTTACAACAATATACAGTATGCCAGTATGGTATCTCTGACTGTATCTGTGACTTCCCTGACATGTACATTTCAAATTGATAACATGAATACATTTCTGGCTATGCTAAATATCTTATTCTGTATTATCTAGGCTACATATAACATGCTGCAATACTGTACATAATGTCATATATAATACTTTGGTCTAATTTGGGGGCAAACTTTGGAGAGACAACTCATACAGGATAAACAAGTGAAAATTGCAGTGAAAGTGATGACAACAAATGTATTAATATGTATGTGTGTCTGTCATTCATGTTTTTGGATGAAAAAAGGCTTTCTTGGATTCATCCTTTTCGCAGACCGATCAAGTGACAGCAGTCAACACATTGGAACTGGCCCACACAACGAGCTGATAAATGATAGGCTTAGGCTTAGCCTAAGCCTGTCATTTATCAGCTCGTGATAGCCTAATAGGCTATCACTTACAACAACACATTTTAGTTTATCTTCACACAAATTCTATTAAGGTCCATTCAGGAATGAATGATAGCACATATTTGGGCCCATTGTGTTGTGCAACATCATGCAGAGTTGATCTCTCTCTGCAAAGGTTTACATTTTAACCCCCGAATCCTGTTGTTCATGATTACTGCACACTAGACAAGTTTTGTTTGCACGTGTAGTGACCCCTCACCTCAGTCCTCATACATGCACTTTCAAGTCTTTCTGAGTTATATTAAATAACAAAAAAAAACAGCAAAGGTCCTGTACCTGTGTCTTTATACAGTAACACAGGGGTTCTCAACCTGTGGGTCAGGACCCCCAGAGGGGTCCCTAAATATATATATATATATATATTTTGGGGGGGGGGGTCCCCAGGTGACAGTGAAGTGACCATTTATTAAGGACATTCAACCTTTTCAATACCTCAAAAAAAGAAAGAAAAGACAAAAAAAAAACATTACTGCATCAAAAGTAACTGAAGCACTGGGAAAACTGTTGCGCCTTTCTTAGTCCTTTTTCTATCAACTTGACTACAGGAGCGGTGGTCTCAAAAACAAAGGAAAACTGGACGGAAAAAGACTCGCTCACTGTATAAAACAAAAGGAATGAATCCTTAGGCAGAGACTTGAGAAAAACTTATTTTCTTTATTTTACATGCTCATAAAGTGCTCTGTGCTCAAAGTGCATTTTAAAAAGCACTTTGAGCACAGAGCACTTTATGAGCATGTAAATCTTTTTCCGTCCAGTTTTCCTGCATCAAAAGTAATCAACAAAATATACTATAAAAACTGGTGAAACATTGGTCAAATTGTCAAATAATCAAAGAAAGGGGGGCAGCATCTACAAGCTCACAACGCCTCGCATTGCGAGGTATCGTGAGCTTGTAGATCTGCTGTTTTCACAATATTACTAAATGTAATATCTCAACTGATCTCCTACAATTCCAAGGGCTTCTGGGTGGGGGTCCCCAGTTCAAATGTGATTATTTGGGGGGGTCCCTGCCTGAAAAGGTTGAGAACCACTGCAGTAACAAACTGAAAACACAAAACTGTTGATTTTGAATTCAATTCAATTGAACGATGGAAGATATTTCAAACCCTGATTTTATTTTTTAAAGTCCCCCAAAGCAAAAAAAAGCAATTGAAGCAAAAATTGTAGATGTTCTACTTTGCATTTCTCAGAAAGGGAAACATGTATATTGCTCACCCAACCTTCAAGTCAGGATAGACCACAGCAGGTTCCTTCCCCCTTTGTCCAAAAGCTGTGAATGGATTCAGAGCTAAATCCTCAGAAATGTTCCTTGACCAAACTTTTAAAACTTCTTAGGATCTCAAACTTTTTCCGGCTCTCCACTGCAAGATTAGTTTTTTGGCTTTTCTGCCTTTATTGATAGTCACAAGTGAAGATGGACACAGGGGAAACAGGGGGAACAGATGGGGAGAGACAAGCAGCAAAGGAACGTGAGAGACTTGTCCCAAATGACAATTGACATTGTCCCAATGCTCTGTGTGTGTGTGTGTGCGTGCGTGCGTGCGTGGTGCGTGTCAGTGGGCTGATAGGCCGTTCCTGGTCTATGGTGTTCGCCAGTGGAGGCTACAGAGTGAAGATCTACGACAACCAGGCAGGACTGGCAGCCAAGGCCCTCACAGAGATCAAGTCAGTATGAACGTACAGGTCGTGACCTATTAGATCGGCTATTTTCGGCAAATATACTGTATATGGTGTATAGATGGGGGAGAAAAGGAGGGGACCAAGTATGTACCTTTGGGGGAACCCCTGTCAACTGGTTTTAAGCGATTAATTAATGTATATCTTATATGCTTGTCTGTTTTCCTTTTTTTGGTCATCTTCTGATTTGAGTATATTTTCAAACACTTTTTGATATGGTACTGTCATGCAGTATATCTCTGCTGTTGTTGTCCAGAATGTTTCCTGAAGTTTTCAGGAAATTAAGAAATAAATAACATGCTTTTAGAACAAGGTAGGAGGTTTAGTCAGAAGAAGCACAACAAAAAAACTTTTCATTGGTTCAATATTTGTTTTTATATATTATTTATATCAAAAAGTTGGAAAAATGTAGAAAGCTGGTATCTGCCCGACAGTCAACAAATAACTGTTCTCTTGTATAATGCTCATATCACTGTTATTACAACATCACTCTTGTTGTTTTGTTACTGTGCAAATGAACAAAATTGAAGTGCAATATAGTACTGTACGTCTTGCTTAACCACTTAAAACGCCAGCATGCCTATTCTGGGGGTGGACATTCACCAAAAATAGCCGATCTAGAGCTTGTAGATTGGCTATCTTTTGGAGAAGAGATTTTGTGTACCAGTAGATGGAAAAACAGTAGCGCTGTATACCCATAGAGAGGCAGCCATTGCTCCGACCCAGAATGACAAAGGTGAATAAATTGAAAAATGGTGTTAATGATATCACAAATCAAAGATGCTGGTAAAAAGACGCACTGTAGATACGTACTTCTTCCAATCCGTGACTAGAACACACACTTCCATAGACGGAGCAAACAAGAAATTCTGTCCTCATTTCACTGGTTTGGTGTGCAAATCTGGTATTTGGAAGTTAAGTATGGCCTATATTTTATAGGTTGGTGTGCAATGTTGTTTAAAACTGTACCATTACTGCTACCGTTGGTTGTCGATAACTGAGAACCACTTAACATAATACATTAGGGCTCAGTCTTGGTTCAATTTACAGCCAGAATGACTGAGATGGGCCAGCATTTAATGTTTGACAGGTTCAAGGAAACGGCCATCTGTTTTTCACTTGTCTGTGAGCTGCAGTCTGCCACATGAGCAGAAGAGGGCGTACTCAGTCTGTTTTTTCAGTCTCATCCCCCAGACAGATTTCCTGCTGAACCAGCTGTCAAATGTCAATGCCCAACATTCCATCCACGGTGTCATACATACAGTACCAGCCGGGCGACCTCATTATCGTGTAATAAATGGATTTGTTTTCAGACCAACTTCATGTTCAATCGTTTTACTTTTGACAGGTTAATTGAGCGAGGCCATGATGTCTCATTTGAGATTTCGTTGCCATACTATACTCTCATACCACAGTGAGCACACCTTGTTTTATACAAATTAATGCTGGCTTTTGGCCTGGAAAAACTGACCGGACTGCATTCAGCCATCTGCCCACGTTTCCCTTTGTGAGACCATGTTTTCTCATGTTTTATGACGTGTTCTGTACTGTACTTTCTACCTGACCGTGTCTTAATTCTGTTTCTTTTGTTGTTAAACATAATGTGGTCTAAATTGTAGACTGTATCTGAATTGCCCCTGCCTACTGCTATAGTCACCTATAGTCCGTGGAACTGTCCTCCATATTACGGTTTCATGCACAGTATAACCTCAGCATTACTTTAACTCATGGACTCAATTGGGTCTATTATGTTCCCTCAGCTCTATTACTAACGCTATCTAACCCTAACCTCTCACAGGGTACTCACCTAAACCTAACCTTAACCCTATTACTAACCCTATCTCTAACCTCCCACGGGGCACTCACCTAAACCTAACCTTAACCCTATTACTAACCCTATCTCGAACCTTAACCTCCCACAGGGCACTCACCTAAACCTAACCTTAACCCTATGAGGAACATAGAGATTACCCCATTTTACACCCCATCTCATAGCACATGCACTGGGGATTTTACTGTACAAAGTAACTGCAGTTGGACAGCGGATTATAGACATCAAACTTACTTTTTAGCACCTGTCTGAATGCCATAATATCATACAAATACAGTATCTGAACAACATGTGTTAGTTAGTTTCATGTTACTATGCTCTCTCTGAGTTAAATTATTGTTAAACGTCCGCATTATTTAATTTACAAAAAGTCTACACAATTAGAGAATGTAGAAGAATGTGATCAATGTTCTCTCCTATTGGTCCCACATCAATACAGCATGGAATTGTGGAATTTGGGTCTAAGATGTTAAATCTCGTAGCGTGTTATCACTCTGTGTAAATGTTTGATATTTTTTTATGTATTCATGCACTCTAAAAAGCCACTTAAAAAATAATAAAGACAGACAGTCTGAACGATTAGGGACGCCAGGTTGAAAATAGTTAATATATTTATTTATTTAGGATCTAGAATTCACCTTAGCTTTAATCCAGTGATTTTCAATCAGTGGTCCGTGAGGGAGTTCCAGGTGGTCCCCAGCTATAAGTGATGGAGAGTTGGTAACCGAATGGACCCTTGTAGATCTTTAAAATGAAACCGTTTCATTTGATGCTCTCAAGAGTTAGAAGTATTGGTGTTTTGATCAATATTTGCCTGGCAACGGTGATTCAGGGGTAGAGTGGCCGGATGGTAACCGCAAGGTTGCCAGTTCGAACCCAAGGACACTTCGTCCTTGAGCAAGACACTGAACCCCTAATTGATCCTGATGTGCTGGTTGGCACCTTGCATGGTGTATGAATGTGTGTGTGTGAATGTAATGCATAATCTGTGTAAAGCGCTGTGGATAAAGGCGCTATAGGCTATATAAATGTAGCATTTATTGTTATCTCTCCTAATGGTACCAACATCAATACAGCATGGAAATGTGGACAACATCTTATCCAGTGATTACAACATATTGGTCTGTGGCTCATATGTTAAATAAACTGGGAAAAGGGTTGAGTCATTGCCAGGGGGAATTGGGCTGTAATTAATACAAGTTTACATGCAGCATGCCAGCCAAAGTATAGTGATTTATTAAGTCTGGTCAATATACAGTATCAAGGTTTTGCAAGTTTTTTTATTAACAAGTCAGGTGTCATATTTGACAGCTCGGCTGATTTTGGGAGAGTGTGTGTGCGACGTGCGTGCATGTTTACTTAACTTTCTTTCACGGTCTGTAAATTCACTGCATAGATTAATAAATAATCAAAAATAAATAATTCACCCCTTTATTTGATTTAGAAAAATAATTATTAAGTAGGCATACGTTACGTGGCATTTGTATGCGTGCCCACTAACCTTTCTCCTTGTTGATTTGAGCCAGGAAGCAGCTGGGGGAGTTGGAGGACGCACACATGTTGAGAGGACAGCTGAGTGCAGCAGAGCAGCTGGCGTTGATGAGCAGTCACGATGACCTGGCACAAGCACTAGAGGGCGCCTTCTTTGTCCAGGTAACCAAATGCAGCAATAGCACCCAGCTGCAGCCTCGTGAGCGGTGCTCCGTGAGGGAGGTGATGAGAGAGCGCGAGCATGAGGGAAAAAGCAAGAGTGCAACGTGCCCCCCTAGTGGCGAGAAATATGCTTGCGGTTAAGTTTAGGTTAGGGGATGGGAAGGGGATAGTAATAGTAATGTTTGACATACTGCTGCTAACCCTAGACCAAACCCCAAACGTAACCCTAACACAGCAAGCAAATGTCAAACATTAGCAGTGGCGCCCAAACAGTTTAGAGGACAACTCTTTTTCTTTATTTTTTTCAACCAAGGTTCATGTTTTAGGTTGTTATTAGAGAAAGTAAAAGATGAGTGTTATTTATTAATTTATTTTTTTCATTTGCTGCTTTCTTGGTGACTGTTTTTGACTGCGGGGAAGCCACACTGTGTGTATAGGCTCAATATGTCAATTTGACACATCAGTAGATCTCGTGATCTTTTGTGGCCAGATGCAATTATCTGGGGTTTATTAGAACATTAAAAAAAAGAAATTGCTATACAACAAAAAATACATATTTAGCCCCCCCTGTCAAAAACAGCGAAAATCCCTAAAACAAAAGAAAGCGGCAAAGGAAAAACAATTAACACTCATCTTTTACTTTCGTAACTGGTTCAACCCCCGTGGAAAAGGTCATTCAGAGTGAACCCGGAGGGTTCCTGGACCCCACTTTGAGAACTACTTGTATATAGACCAGTGGTTGTCAAACTTTTTAATTTCAAGGACTCCCAGGTTTGACATGAATTGGGCTACGGTCTCCCCATTTAATGGCATTTCTATCTCTGGGATCCCAACTCTTGAGATTGTACAAAAATGTGTACACTCTCTGAGTTACAGGCCCATTTGGTTCCTAATGATCATTTAGCTGGGGACCCCCTGGAACTACCCTCAAGGACCCCTGGGAACCAATGGTATATAAACCAATACGAATATTTGAAGAATGTCGTAAATCCGGGTTGAATCACTAAGGAAGTTTTCACAATATGAAACTAGAACTGCACTCTGTCGAGTGCCAACTTGCGCATTGCACACAAGTAGGCCATACATGGCCTACTTGTGTGCAAGCAGAGCGAGCGAGAAGAGCCCAAGTACTCACTTAATTTCTACATTTTGCGACATATGCAACTAATAACTTCTTATATTTAACTGGCCTTTCTCACATACACTGATTACTGATTAAACACGACTACAATTGGCCCTACCACGCTGTTTAAACTTGATTTATAAGATCTTGTGACGTATCTTGTTGTCGTCATCATCCATACCATATACCAAGGTTTTTAAAGAGGAAATAAAAGGTAATTTTATTTATACAAGGACACTTTTTAACCAATAAAGATTAGTATCTCAATTACGCCACCATTACATCATCAACTCATCCAACCAATAGAGGTAATACAGAAGTAATAAAGTGTCCAGAGTGACCATTAGCTATGCTGGTCTGCCAACCGGTACTGTATAACAAAACAACGTTTCCACCCTAGTAATAGTCAGTAAACAATATCGCAATGTGTCCTGTTCTTCCAGAAATAATTGGCTCATGAGTAATACTGCTCCACTACAGTTACTCTACCCGGAAATACATTTTTGGTCGTGGTGATGATGTCATGATGATTCATTCAGTCTTATTAGCTGACACCAATGTGTGCACTCTCATCATTCCCACCAATAGGAGATCATACACTAAGTTGTGAACTTGCTGATCTGCTATTTCCGTCAAAGGTATTTAGTGTAGAGGTCACATGCCAGCAGGAGGTTGCCTGGTATAGAGCCTTGGGGGACTCCTCCAGTCAACTTAAGTATAGGCTTTAAAAGTGTTTTCGGGGTTTATTGTCACGTTTGTGAACCGGTCTCTACATTTTGAAGACCGGTCTGGTCATACTACTGTACCTTGTATCCATGCAGAAGGTCTGAAGAAGAGCCATTTATTTTCTAGGTCAAAGTCTCTGGGCTTCCTCTTTGGTTTGCAATATGAGAGACGAAGCATCCAAGAATGTCCATGACTTCTTTAGAGCGGGGGCTTTTCACCAGCATAATAACTGAAGATGAAATACATGTAGCGTAGACCTGCCCCATCCTATTGAGCTATTAACACAGGAGGTTTGGTTTATTGATTGATTGATTGATTGATTGATTGATTGATTGAATTGTATTAACAGTTTGGAGAATTGCAGTACATTTCAAGCACAACTCAATACAAAGACTGTTAACTGCGAGTGAGACGACACCATGAAGCATTTCTATACTTGTTTACAATAGGACCCACCATGTTCATTTCATCAAAACATTTAGAGACGTACAAATATTCACTTCTGTATAGCCAAAAGCATGGAAATCATAGTGGAGGTAAAAAGGGAAAAGAATAGTATACAATGAGGGCAAAAAAGGGGGTCGGTGTGGGTGATATTTAGTTGACTAAAGCTAGACCAAAATGTGACTAAGCTAAAACTAAATGAAAACTATTCAAGAGACTATGACTAAAAACTAAAATCAAAAATGTGCTGTCTAAATCAACGTGGCTCATGCAGATACCAGGCAGATATTTCCCAGTGAAGAAGAAGGAACAGGAGTAATAATATAGCACACAGAGAGGATGTGTTTGACAGCAGACACATGGTGGCTGAAACCATTAGCCCACGGTTTAGCCTCCAGTCACTCAGCGCGTCTCTGCTACGCTCAGCTAATAGCAGTCAAACACACATTCTAACAATGGACGCTCACAACACACACACACACACGCTTATCTTGTTTTGGTTCCGGTCAGCGCACGTCCACGCGTAAACGTACACACATTCCTGCACAGTTGCACGTGCACGCACACTGCATATACATACACACTACCAGACGGTTGACACTCACGCTTATAATATCTTGTCTTACACACGCACGCACGCACGCACGCACACACACACACAAAGCACATGCTACAGTAGGAAATAAGGTTTTCATGGCAAGAAAGCAAATTACACAACTATACAGACTGCGACAAAAACAGACAATGGTGCTCCTGATGAAGTTAGACAAAGAGAACGATACACACACAACGTAAAGGAAAAAGAAAGAAAACAAGACTTGAATGAATTCAAGTAAAATGCTGGGTTTGGCCCGCATGCGTCAAAGTAGTAGTTTTTGTTGAAGTAATAACATAACACATTGCGGACGCAGTGCGCTGTGAGATTGTAGATGTTTCTACAGGGAATTATTGGTGCGCACATGCACGCACGCACAGCTGCAGCTATTGCTAACCAATTCATGATACATTGCTGTGGACCGCGGCCGATCTACAAGCCCACAACGCGTCGCACTGCAACGCGTTCTGAGCACCCTCCGAGTCCACTGTCCAGAGATGAGCACATGAACACGGGTAGATAAGGGTGTTGTACACCGGTCCGTCAGCTCGTTCGGTTAATTACAAGCATGTTTACGATGATTATATTATTTATTTATCCATAAATGGATTATGAAATGACTAAATATGAACGTATTTCTCCTCAGCGGCCACTATTTTAGATTTTAGGTTTTAAAATGCGCGTCTGTTCAACCAGTCTATTTTCTCTCCATGCAGCCGCGCCGACAGCCGCGGTCAATCGGTGGTGGTGAGTGACTACTATATTAGCCACTCATATTATATTAGCGATCTCACTTCAATTCAGTG
>OOFJ01138308.1:0-10035 GCA_900323375.1 Benthosema glaciale
TCTCTCTCTCTCCCCCCCTCTCTCTCTCTCCCCAACAGTATCTGCTTGGTATGGCTGAGCTAATGGGTTCATTTTTCAGTATCTACCTACTTCCTCTCTCCTGTAAAAGGAGGCGGAATTGCAGTACATCATGACTCATGACAGAGAGCTACTGATACATTATGATGGAGGTTGCAATTTACATTAAACTAAAAATGTGCCCTGAAACAATACACTACTGTGTCGTTTTATCTCGGAAATGTTGAGATCTGCGGAAATCTAGACTCCTAGAGCCTCTACGGAAGATCCTATATATCGGATGGCATTCATTACCTTTGACATTGAGAATGGATGCACGGATGTTCGTGGAACTTAGTGAGAGTCATCAGTATAGGCGGCTGAGTTGGCTGATTTGGGGTTGGAAAGGTCAAGGTCACAATGAAGACCACCGTCTGTGTTTAAGTTCAATAAGCTGAAACCTGGACATACAGCAGCGTTATGTTATGTTTTCTTTCTATATTTATCTTTCTTTAATTTCAGTATTCAAGGGCACAAGCTGATTCCTTCCATTCACCCCAATTCAAGCGTCTACGACACATGTGTGACAAATAATGATGTTTTTAACACACAAGCTATGGCTAGGCGTTAGAGAGTACGATTCAAATGTGGTATGCCGCACACGTAGTAAGGCACAGGGCATGAGCGCTCTGACTTACTTATTATTAAAGAAAATGCTCCAACCTTCCAACCCCGTCCTTATTTCGTCACCCAATAAAGCACGTCAGCCAACCGTATCAGTCACATTATCAAAAATAATTGGGCCATCATAGACGTTGATCCCACCCTCCGATGGGCGTTTCCTGAGTCCTTTCATTGCAGGTCGAAGTTACAGAATTACCTATACATGCAACTTGGTGCATAAATTGTCCACAGTCAGGGGCGCAGAGAGCATTGTATAACTGGGGGGATAGATCTGGGGTGTATCTGGAAAATTTCACGATATCCCCTCCACTTTTCACGATATCCCCTCCACTTTTGCGCTGAGGAGGGACACACACACACATCCCCTTAACTTTTGAGCAAAATTACACAGATGTTTTCTGCAGATTTCAAGGCAAAACACTGCTAACACTGCTAAACACTGCTAACTGTTGCTGCCTGATAATTTTCTTCTTTTTTCTTACGCTCAAAGGTGGAGCGGACGATCCCCCCACCTCATAAAACTGGGGGTGATAATCCCCCCCTGCCCCCCCCTCCCACTGCGCGCCTGCACGAAGTGTTAGTACAATATCCTAATAATCCGACTACGAATATTGCGACCATAGAGCCCCATATACTAACCTTATCCCCAAACCCTTGCCTAACCCTAACGGCAGCGGAAGCCACGGGTGAGTCTTAAACCCCCACAGAGATGGATTAACGCGTGCCCCCCAAAAGGCAGTAGGACATTAATAAGGAAGAAACACACAATGATCGGTTCATTAAAGAATGATTCTGTGTACTGTACTGTGCTGTATACCCGAGCAAATCTCGTCATCTAAATGGAGTGATTTGCACAGCAGGGCCAGGTATACAGAATACCAGGGACAGGCACAGTGAAAAGCTGCTTCAAAGTAAATGAATAAAACATCTCCAGAGGAAAATTAGTGAACAAATCAAGCAACAACTAAATGTACCTTGTTTTCTTTCAAAATCCCTGTTGGAGAAACCAGGCGGGCCTGGCTAAACCAGGCGGGCCTAGCTACACACCGGGGGTTGGAAATGGAGGTTGGAAATGCATCATTTAACGGGGGACATCAAGACCTGGAAAAAAAACATGCATGCCTTCATATCATCCTGTCTGGACTATTGTAAGTTCGGTCCCTACACCATGCTCAACCATTCATCTCTTTCCCGTCTTCAATTAATTCAAAACACAGCAGCAAGAATTCTCACTAATACAAACCGCAGAGCACACATAACACCTGTTTTGGCCACAGCACTGGCTTCCAATTAAGGCCAGAATTGATTTTAAATTTATTTTAACCACTTTTAAAGCCTTACACGGGCTGGCGCCTCTATACATCACTGACCTACTGCCCCAAAGTCAAACGTGAGACCTCTTAGGTCCTCAGACCAACACCTACTTGAAATTCCCAGGACCAAACGTAAAACTAAGGTTGACAGGGCCTTTGCCGTGGTTGCTCCAACTCTTTGGAATGCCCTGCCCCTGTCTTTAAAAAATGCAGAGTCAGTAAAGAGACTGCTAAAGACACACTTATTTTGTTTGTATTTCTCCCTAGTTCTTACCTGACTTATTTGTATATGCCAAATTGCCTGTGTTTTGCTTTGCTTTAGTGTATTTTTGTTATTTTGTTGTGATATGTTTCTCCTGATTGTTAAACGTGTTGGTTGTTTCTGTGCTCACTGTTCAGCACCTTGTAACCTTGGTTTTGAAAGGTGCTTTATAAATAAAATGTACTTACCTACTTTCTGTTGGTTTCATGTGGTTTTGGAAAAGAAAGATGTTTCTTCTCCTATGACAGTACTATACTGCAAGTGTCTTTGCACGTGTGTTTGTGTGCACGTGCATGCATGCCCTATATGAGTGTGTATTCCCATTACCCAGTACCCACTACATCTTCCAAATTGAGTGCGTCTGCCTGCGTGTGCTCAAACAGATAAGGCTTTGAGCGTTTTTTTCAGAAATCTAACGTGGGCTTGATGCCCCAGCTAGTCTGATCAAGGAATACCAGGCTCCTTTCATTACCTTTGACGGGGAATTGGGAACACATTTGGGTGATTGCCTGCTGCCTATACGAGCCTCTCCATCTCCCCAACTCTTATCAATCTCTCCGTCTCAATTTCTGCCCAAATTCCCCCAGGGAAAATGTCAAAGAGGCAAAGCACATAAAACACAGAGAAGGCAAAAATAATTAATTGAAAGAAAAAAGCAACAACAAAAAAAAAGAAAAACATTTACAAGTTACGGTACAGCATTTAGTAGTTACGGTCTTTACCAGAGTGACTTAGAAGTGCTAGATCTGAGTTAGTGGCAGGGCAAATTGCCACATAAAAAAAGTAGAAAAAATATTGTAGTGCTTAGATGTAACTAGGATACCTGCACACCAAATCTACAGTAGCATCATGCAGTCTAAACAGAATGATGTCTAAATAACATTCTTGCATTTCAAACAGAATATACTGTAACATGTGAAGACGTAATAATCAATCTGAATAAGCATGTACAGTATAACTAGCATATAAAAACATGTAGTATTGACAGAAAGAATGAGGAGTTCTACAGTAGGAGAGGGTCAAAAGGTGAGTTTTAAGATTGAGGTGGAAACTATAACTACAAACGTACATGACTCTATAGGCCAGGAGTTCTCAACCTGTGGGTCGCTTTAGTGTATTTTGGTTATTTTGTTGTGATATGTTTCTCCTGATTGTTTTTAAACGTGTTGATTATTTCTGTGCTCACTTCAGCACCTTGTAACCTTGGTTTTGAAAGGTGCTTTATAAATAAAATGTACTTACTTACTTACTTTCTGTTGGTTTCATGTGGTTTTGGAAAAGAAAGATGTTTCTTCTCCTATGACAGTAGGCTATACTGCAAGTGTCTTTGCACGTGTGTTTGTGTGCACATGCATGCCCTAGATGATTTTACATGTGAGTGTGTAAATAACATAAGAAATAGGGGAAAAAAACTGAAAACAGCCTATCTACAAGCTCTGGTAGATCGGCTGTTCACAATATTTTAATATACTAAATGTAATATCTCAACTGAACTCCTACAATTCCAAGTGCTTATCAGGGTGGGGGTCCCCCCAGTTCAAATGTGATTGCTGTGGGGGTCCCCGCCTGAAAAGGTTGAGAACCACTGCTATAGGCAAGTGTTATATGCCAGACCTGCATGGCCCTTTAAGGGAGGGGGTCTTTGGGAGTCAACGTGATGACGTGTGCTGAGCGCGAATTGCCGGTGCGGATGTGTTGTACAGAGAAGAAAGGAATGTTTGGAATGTGATAGTTGTAACACGGAGAATAATAATAGAAGACTAAAGAGAGAAATAAAGCAGTAGCAGATTGAAGACAAGTGCTGTGTTGTACCACCTGACCGTAAATGATAATACATCACCGTTCTACCCAAGGAAGTTGTTGGACTGTTTACATTAAAGTTACCACGTTAACGAGCCACTTTCCAGAGCTGTCAAACGGGTCGAAGCTGCGGAGGAAAAGGTAACACAAGTACTTGCTGTTACTTTCTGGAAGCATTGGTTTTCTTCCCTACATCTTCCCTGCATGCTCCATAAAGAGTCCTCATTAAATATTAATTTAATAAGGAAATGCAGATAGCAGATAATTGCATATGTGTGTGGGGGGTACACTTCTGTCATGACCACCGTACGGTATGCTTTAGTAAATACTAAATAGTAATATTTTTTTCTTTTCACAAGCATATGAATTAACAATCAAATCTAAAAAAAAAACATTCCTACAAAAACATTTTAATATGCAGTTTTACAATACCGGGCCCCGCACACGTGATTCATATTTTTTTCAGATTCTGGCTTGTCGTCCCAATGCCTCACAGCTGGGTTCTGAAGTCTGAACACATGGAGCATACTGATAAATTAGGTACAATAGACTAGAGTAACTTTCTCAGTCACTTCAGCAGAAGAATAGACGCATCCTTTAGCAATCCCATACATGGGGGAAAAACTTGCGAATGTACCATATAGTTAATTAGCCATCGTCTTGCTTTTCTATATAGAGAGACTAAAGTGAAAAGTGAAAACAACCAAAAAGGCAATGAAAAGGCGCATAATCACGAAGCACGTAGTGGTGCTGAAGGTTTGCACTTCATGAATCATGCAGTGCTTTTAAGCTATACAGATTCTACTGTAGTACGCTGATTAATACATTTATCATAAACCAAACGCTTACTTATACGTGACAGTAGAGAATAATGTGTGCGAGAGAGAGAGAGAGAAAATAGCGGGAGAAAGAATCACGGAAAATAGCAGATCTACAAGCTCACAAACTTGAGGTTATAAATTAATTATGTGGCTACAGTGTTGTTCTCGTTGACTAAAACTAAGACAAAAAATGTTCGTCGACTACCTTTTTCCACTGACGAAAACTAAATGGAAACT
This sequence comes from Benthosema glaciale, assembly GCA_900323375.1. Classification (NCBI taxonomy): domain Eukaryota; kingdom Metazoa; phylum Chordata; class Actinopteri; order Myctophiformes; family Myctophidae; genus Benthosema; species Benthosema glaciale. The sequence goes on from OOFJ01138308.1 coordinate 5,115, forward strand.
AAATGAAAATTAATCGATGATGACTAAAACTATGACTAAATATGATGACAATTTCGTCAACAAATAAACTACACAAAAATGTTAGGAAGGGACTGGTGGACAAGAGATCCAGTATAAATAAACAATTAATTTTACACTTGGTTTCATGCTGAAAATAGCAGATCTACAAGCTCACAACGCATCACACTGAGACGTGTTGTGAGCTTGTAGATCTGCTATTTTCAGCAAGTGTAAAATCTGTCATTATGACGGCATCAAGGCCCGACAAAATGTATTTTAGTCGACTAAATCAACTGTAGTTTTAGTCGACTAAATCAACTGTAGTTTTAGTCAACTAAAACTAGACTAACACTAAGACATTCCAGGTGTCTAAAGGTGACTAAATGAAACTAAACTACCGGTAAATGAAACCTATTCAAAATACTTTTTGACTAAAACTAAAATCAAAATTTCCTGCCAAGAACAACACTGGGCTACTATGAACGAAAGACTCCAGAGTACAGTAGAAATAAGGTCTGAAAGAGGAGAGCGTGGCGGAAAGGGAAGAGACACAGAAGATGGAGAGGGACTGATTGGGGTGAAGGTTAATTAGGTCTTGTGTCAGCAGGGTTGTGGAAAAAAAGACGCCCCGGCCTGCTCAGCCAAGCCCAGAATAACGGCTATTACTGTGAGATGAATGGCCCGACGAAAAGGCCAGGACACATTATGTCAACACAGTCCATATGCGCAGCAGAAGAGCACTACTTATTTACTTCCAGTATATGCACTGAAACCTGTATAGTGTGACTGCAGTGTGCATGTGTACATTTGTAAATGTGTACTGTTAAAGGTTTTATGACATTAATCTTCATTTATTTTCGTTTTTCGTTTTTCTTTCAGGTTTTATGACCTCAATTACACCCCAAAAACCTGAACTGGTCTGGAGTTTTCTCTGGGGTTTGGAAGCCTTTTGAGCTTCAATGAAAACAGGCAAAACAGTGAAAACAGTATATGGGATTTGCAGGCTCTTACAAACACGTCAAACAGCAGGAAAATCAGAACACTTGTTGAGCCAGAAAACCCCAGACCACAGAAAATCTACTGAATGTTAAAAGTTCTGTTTTTTTTGCATGCAATTGAGCTCAGAAAACCTAAAAAAAAAGTAATACTGATTATAGGTTATTGGCTTATATGATCCTAGATTACAATCACTCTGAATTGCCAGATGTCTAAATTGTACATTGTACATTTATACACTCTCTGAGTTGCAGTGAAGATTCTCTTGTGTATTGGTTTAAATCACATCCCATTACAGCAGTGTTTCTCAACCTTTCTGGATCAGGGCCCACTTACAAAATGGGATATCGGATAGGTGCACGTTTCAAAGGAAATGGTACATTTATATAGCGCCTTTATCCAAGGTGCATTACATTCACATTCATATACACCTATGGCGGAAGAAACCATGCAAGGCACAACCAGCACATCGGGAGCAATTTGGGGTTCAGTGTCTTGCCCACGGACACTTCGACATGTAGACAGGAGGAGCCCGGGATTCGAACCGCCGACCCACAAATCATTGGACGACCTGTGCTACCTCCTGAGCCACAGGAAGGATTTCATTTTGGAGAAGCTTGATCATCTACAGGTCCATATCTATCTATAGCTAAATGAACACTCAGGATTGTAAAGTGCAACTATTTTTAATAGCAGTGTACTCAGAATTCAGAAAACACAGCATTGTTGCCAGTAATTTCATAAGATTTATTTTCTTCTTTTTTTACCCCTCTTTTTTTATGTTGCTGAGATTTCATTCTCTCACACTACAGGAACAGTACATCAGAGACATAATGGTGTGTTCTATTTCTGGTGCAGTCGTATATTTCTGTAGAGTGAATCAGCAGAGAGTGAAAGACTGACTGCATAAATTGACAAATTGGAACCACACGCACACATGCACGCACACATGCACGCACGCGCGCACGCACGCACGCACGCACGCACGCACGCATGCACGCATACATACACGTGCCCTCCTGTGAAAACCTATAGAGGCGGTTGTTCGTATAGCTAGTGGAGTCGGAACTGCTGCGTGGGTCTGACAGACACACAGATCCTCACAGTACAGGAAAGGGCTCTGGATGCAGTCGACACAAGACTGCTATCGAATGGCACACAGGATGTCACATGGACGGACCACATCAGAAATGTGGTCCTCTACAGGGCCCTACTGTACCATGGGGTCACATGGTCCTAGTCTGCAGGGACCTACTGTACCATGGGGTCACAGACAGTGGTCCTCTACAGGGACCTACTGTACCATGGGGTCACAGACAGTGGTCCTCTACAGGGACCTACTGTACCATGGGGTCACAGACAGTCCTCTACAGGGACCTACTGTACCATGGGGTCACAGACAGTCCTCTACAGGGACCTACTGTACCATGGGGTCACAGACAGTCCTCTACAGGGACCTACTGTACCATGGGGTCACAGACAGTCCTCTACAGGGACCTACTGTACCATGGCGTGAATGTCGCCGCTCTTCAACCGCAGCCAAAACCTGTGTTTGTGTCTTTTCAACGTGCCTTTCAACGATTACTTTCATTGCAAATGTCACTTTACATCTGGATTATTTGCACAGTTTAGTGATCGGACAATTTCTGTACTCACCGTTTCATTGTGCAGTTGATTCACGGCAACCACCGATCAGCTGTTCAGTGGATAGCTGTCAGGCTAATCCTGCTAGGAGTCGGCAACAAGTGATTCTCCACGTTTCAAACGACTGTGGATCTTCAAGTGTCCATGATACGATCCGAAGACTATCAGGATGTTTCTCCTGCCATCGATAGTTAAAGCCAGCGGTAGCTGCCGCTCATCGTGGAAGACGAGGATAATAACATACTCCTCCGTGGAACTTCACAAACTTGCCTGCTATTCCACTCCTGACTCCCATGCAGTGATTAAATCCCTTGGACTTGTGCGTCGACCCCGGTACATACACAGGGGCTCACAGCGTAAATTTATTTATTCTCAATCAAACATTCCAACTGTACAGTCTGTCGGGACTTCCGGGTTTGAGCGACATCATCACAACAAACTCCTTGTGTGTAGGAGAAATCTCCGCCCACTTGTCTGTGTTGACAGCGTCACACCCCCCACTCAACCTGCCAATGCACTGCTCCAGAAAGTTGGACATCTCCTCCTGGATGTTGATGGCAGCTCCATAACTCCAACTCTGGAAGTCCGCAACTTGGGCATCATTCTGGATTCAACACTCTCCTACCAGTCACACATCAAGAGCACTGAAGAGCATCTCCAGACTCCGCCCTTCACTCTCCGACTGATTTGTTACCTCCCGCCTGGACTACTGCAATGGAGTCCTGTTCAAGGTCCCAAACAAGTACCTGGACAGGCTGCAGTATGTCCAAAACTCAGCTACCAGAGTTCTCACCCGCACCAAGCCTTGGCAGCACATCACCCCCACCCTTCAACAACTGCACTGGCTTCCTGTCAAGTTCCGCATCAACTACAAGATCCTCCTTCTCACCTACAAATGTCAAAACGCCCTAGCTCCACACTACCTCTCAGACCTCCTCCATAAATCTCCTGTGACACGGAACCTGCGGTCCACAAACTTGGACCTCCTCTCAGTCCCTAAGGCAGCCAAGCGATCCTTCGGCGACAGAGCGTTCAGTGTGGCTGCCCCCACCCTGTGTAACTCTCTCCCAATAGAGATTTGCCATGCTCCAACACTGGACTCTTTTAAGGCTACCTTGAAAAGACACTTATTCTCTCAGGCTTATGGCATTTAGTTAGCGTCCTTGGGTTCATGAAAGGCGCTATATAAATGCAAGCTATTATTATTATTATTATTATTATGGGGTCACAGTGGTCCTCTACAGGGACCTACTGTACCATGGGGTCACAAAGTCAGAGAGAGAAGGATGAGGCTGGCAGGGCACTGTGTCAGGCACCCGGCCGGAACTATGGTGACATGCAATCTGACACTGTACGGGAGCCAACCCAGGGCAAAGCCAGTACTGTTATACTGTATCGTACTGTTAAAATATCATACCGTTACATGCCTGTATGTAATATGTAGTATGTATGTATGTATGTATGTATGTATGTATGTATGTATGTATGTATGTATGTATGTATGTATGTATGTATGTATGTATGTATGTATGTATGTATGTATGTTTGTATGTTTGTACATTATGTAGATGAAAGTATATGCATGCATGCATTCACACATACACACACACACACACCATTATGATGAGACCTGTGTAGGACGATAGGTGCTCTGCTACTCTTATGGGAGCCAGGATGAATCATGGTCTCCACCTCCAAGTGCAAGAGAGAGAGAGAGAAGAAGAGAGGGAGCGAGAGACAGACAGACTGGATGTGTAAAGGCGTGAGTGACTTGAGGTGTCTGAAGTGGCAGATGAGACTGTTCTCTGGGGAGATCCTCTCATCTCTCCTCCTCCCCGACCAGTCCCTCAACCCTCCATCCCTCTCTCTTATCCCTCGCTCTGCACTCTCCTCCCTTCAATTTAACCTCAGCCTATATATCGCAGTCTTGTGTTTTCTCTCTCTCTCTCTCTACCTGTCGCAGATCGCACATGAGAAAGGCCACTTTAAAGATTTGCATACACTTGCGCGTGCCCACACACAACCTCTTTAAGCACAGACATTGGCCGGATTTCTCAGATGGAAATTTTACTCATGGCTGGGTTTCTCGGATGAAACCTTCTTAAGAGTCTTCTTAAGGACCCTTCTTAAGCCTTCTTATTGGCAGCAAATCAGACACCTCTTTCACTGTGAACATAGATCACAAGATATCATTAACCTAAATGGCGTAAGGTATTTGGCGTAAGGTATGATTAAAAAAAGGTTAGGGTTGTCTTTTCCAGAAATTACTTTGGACATGTGG
>OOFJ01138310.1:0-13278 GCA_900323375.1 Benthosema glaciale
GGTCCTCACTTCAAATACTATTGTTTTTGGGGGATTTCCACGGACTGAAAAGGTTGAGAGCGGCTGCGGTACAGAGGCCACTTGTGACAATGATTTACTTGGCATTATAGAATATAGAGCGTTGGCTCGTGAGTCGTGACACAGCTCCAAGCTCCCCTTATGTAGCCTGGGTTCCAGCCTGATTTGCTGCGTTCCATGAACCTGAAGATGTCACTGACTATATTTCTAAAACTATATGACTACAACAAAACATATCAAAGTAAAACGTTCCAGCATGTGTGTCCACACACCGTAAGCTGAACTATAGAAAGTGTGGAAAACTATGAAACATTTCAAAGATTAATTTTCAGGCAAACCATATAAAGATTAACCTAATCTATTAAAAATTGTATGTTGGACTATGGCGTGCCAAAGTTTGTGCTATTGCCATTGAGCATGAGAATGCATTAGGGTTTGTATAGGAAGGGTGAGGGGCAGCTAAAATGAATCGCAAATATCTAAATATTGAATCAAGCAACTTAAAAACCATCTGGGGGTTCACATAAGACTGAGTAGACGATGAAATTACCAAAAGTTTTTTTGAAAGTGAAATATCCCTTTAAGTTAAATAACTCAGAAACTACAAAACATTTCAAAGTAAAAGGTTCCAGCATGTGTGTCCACACTCAGTAAGCTGAATTATAAATCAATGTGCTATTTGCCATTGAGAATGCTTTGGGCATTTAAGTTAAATAACTCAGAAACTACAAAACTTTTCAAAGTAAAAAGTTCCAGCATGTGTCTCCACAGTAAGCTGAATTATAAAAAGTGTGAATGGAGTTTCTAGGTGAATGTGATTTTTTTTGACCTGCCAAAAGCTGCCATTGACCCCATTATACATTTCTCGCTTTGTGCAAAAACGAGAAGCCATTTCTTTTATGTTTCTGATTTTCTGTATCTTTGATTTACAAAACCTCTCCCAGTCTCAGATCGTACTGAGATTGTAGGCTATAGGAAGCAGATAAAGGGAACATAATTAAATGTATATTTATTTTCGGCATGTGATTATATAAACAATACTGTGGCATAATGTTCATTGTCCATGCCATCATAGTGCACAGCAAACATGAAATATAACACAGAAATCAAATAACCAGCATGCACAATCAAGATGAAACTCATAATATAAATCAAATAATAAATAAAAAATAGAACACAATATAAAGTTAACCATATGTCAGGCTGCTCTACATGGCAGTGTGCATTCTGTGACATTAAACCAAAAGGCATTCCACGCTCTATGACGCACGCACGCACGCACACGCACACGCACACACAGACACAGACACACGCACACACACACACAGCTGCAGCGGATCCAATCACTCTGATCAGGATCATTGAACAGACCAATGACAGACGGACTTTCATGTGACGTAGATGATCAGACGGCTGATCCAGTGGGCGGGGCTTTGGATTTAAAATGGAAGGCGCATGCGTGAGCAGGTTGTTGAGGCCAGCTGCTGTTAAGGTATGTTTGTTGTTCACAAATGTGTGAGAAGTACACGGTTTTATCCACCTTTAACACTGCCACTGTTTAAACTTTTGTGTTTTTATAGGACTGTTGATTGTTTATTGCAGTGGTTTTCAACCATTTTGATGCCAGGGTCCATTTTATTTATTCAAATATTCACCATTTGAGCCATGGACCACCATTTGATGCCATTGAGCCTAGCTAGGACTCATAACTATGTTTTTGTACACAATTCCATGCTGTATCTAGGAGATGCCGGTAACTCATAACAGGCAAATGTTGCTCATATAACAATTATTCTAAATTACACTGCAGTAGCCTACATTCTTTAATTAATTCAGATGTTCAACAATAATGTAAATTGAGAATAAAATTGTACACATTTAGCTCATTGTATGCTCATTTAGCTTGGGACCACCTGGGACCCACTCAAGGACCACTGGTGGTCCCTGGATCGTTGACCACTGGTTGAAAACCACTGATTTATTGTGACAGTAAATGGACAACAATGTGTGAACTGTTAATTTGAGAATTAAGCAAACAAACTAAACTATATTGTTTCAAACAGTAAATCATTACATCCACTAAAGTACTGTGGAAAAAAAGATTGTACTTAAACTTTTAACTAGTTGCTCTGTAGATTTGGATTGTTACAAAATTTAGCCTACATTGTTTGTCATTTACCTCTACAGCCACATTTTGGCCATTTGAGAGTAGCTGATCTACAAGCTCGCAATGCATTGCGATGTGGTGCATTGCGAGCTTGTAGATCTGCTTTTTCAAACGATTTTTGATTTGATGATTTTTGACTTTTAATCAAGTTACTGTGTATTAGCCACAATTTGAAACTCTAGATTATTATTTTATTATAATGGGATGAATCTAGATTTGCAATACCCAACATGGACTCCCCACTCATCCAAATTGCCTTTGTGATCTGCTTGTATAAACTCACCAACATTGCAGCTGTAGGGAAAGCTTGAATTATCCTCTTTCATTCTGCAAAGCGTTTCATAAAATGCCACCATAGACATGTTATGAGCTACTGTCTGTCAAGGAATTCTGTAAAGGTGATGTTTTTGTGTATTGGAGTTTGGAAGCACTCGTTTTTATTACGGCTCAGGCTGCTGCCTCCTGCATCATGTACAAATTCAAAAACAGGTGGTACGCAGGGCCGTTCAGTGACTTACGACGAGTGCTTACAAAGTCCAACACTTAGAAAATTAAATCAACTGCACAGAATTCCTTGACAGATAACATGTCTACGGTGTATTTTTATGAAACAAACACTTTGCAGATTGAAAGATAATTCAATCTTCCCCTACAGCTGCAGTGTTGGTGTTTAACGTCTAATAAAAGCAGATCGCAAAAGCAATTTGAGTGTGGAGTCAACCAATGGAGGGCAACTCTAGATTCATCCCATTATAAAACAAATCTAGAGTTGCAAATTGTGGCTAAAGTTATAATGTAGATTTTCTTTTTTTAACGTCTTTAATATATGAATTCTACAATGAATTTATCAAATCTGGAAAGAGTAATGTTTTATGTATTTGTCTTGCAGGTTAATCGTGACCTTGGTGTCATGCGGTGACCTTGGATGGGCTCATCAGGAGATGGCTGGTGATAAGAGTGTCTACTCGGCTGAGCTGAAACCTTACGATGCCAACGAACGCTCTCCCTGAGACTACGAGGCTCTATTGATACCAGCTATCTTCAACCGAGCGACGGAAGGCCCCACACGGTACGTACCTCGATTGCAAGTGACTGTAGTAGAAACTTCGGCTGTGTCACAATTGCATGTTGATTGCAATCATTTGTATGACTATCATCAAATTAACAATAGACCTTGCAGTAAGCCCCACCCTCTCCCCAATGTGTGTCCTACCACTTTCCAGCCGGGCTCATTCATTCCAATTTAAATATCATGGACATGACTTTAAGTACTGGTTCATTTTTGGGACCAGACGTTCAAAATCTATTCCAAATCTGTCAACAAGGCCTGCCATATGCACTGGAAAGATATTTGCGTGACATTTCTTTTTTTAAAACAATGTTTTATCATATAGGAAAACTATTGGTGGAGAAGCTTGTCATCACATGTTATGCTTAGCTGTGATTGGACCATAGCAGTTTGGGGAGGGGCTTACTGCAATGTCTATTGTGTTTGACGTTGAACACATGAATACAAAAATGTGACTGTGGAGAGCAACGGTCTGTTTCTCAGTGGATTTATCAGCTACACAGTATGAAGGTTAATAAACAAATTGAGCCTCCATGTACTCATTAAAATGTGGTAAATTAATGAGAGCCCCAAATCAATATGCCACCCACCATCCACAACCTGTTGGGCACAATAAGACACAAATACCCTCAAATTCATTCTGCTTTAAATGGAGTGACATGTCAAACTAGGGGTTTTTCATTATTCTGAATCCATTCTGAGCATTAGTTTTGCAGAAAAAACACTCCTTGGGCTAAAAACGGGTGGATATGGCTGTTTTTAGCCCAAAACTAATGCTCTGAATGGATTCAGAATAATGAAAACCCCCTAGTTTGACATGTGGCATGCTTTTTAAAGCAGAATGAATTTTAGGGTATTTTTGCCTTGTGCCAACAGGTTGTGCATGGTGGCATATGGATTTGGGGCTCATTCATTTTCCCCACAGTTTTGCGATTTACATGGGGGCTCAATTGTTTATTAACCTTCATAGGTGATAAATCCACTGAGAAACGGGCCTTTGCTCTCCGGTCACGGAAATATCAGATACAACCCCACAATATGCTATGACTTCCAAAATGTCATTCTGTAGGCTGACAACTAAATTCTTTTCCTTTTCTTCTTTTCCCCTGCCATTTCAGAACATGAAGCTGACAGGAGGTGTGTACTCTAAGGTACTGCTGGGTGCTGTTAGCAGTGAAGGTTAGTGAACCTTTTGATACCTGCTGTTGTATAAGTGGGCTACATGCTACCATACCGCCGTTCGCACCGTGTATAGTTTCACGTCATTTGTGTGTACAATGCCAGTCCACATCACATGCCACTATGGGCTATGTGACGATTGTGGAGGCATGTGATTATATTCAACATAATTTACGGTTAAAGCTGTCCACATCACATATGCATCTTCTGTTTCTAGTGTCTCCTTTCTCTTCTCTATTATTTGCTTTATAATAAAGTTTTTTGTTTTTGATCGCATTTTATTTTTTTAAAGTAAGTTCTTTCTTTCTTGCCCATCTATTGCCCTAGTTCTTCACTAGTCTACTGTGTGTATACAAATGTGATGTGGAGGTTTGTGATTTGTCTGGTATCATTATGGTAGCATGTAGCCTGCTTAAGTGTTTTTAGTTCAATGGCTGATATTGAAGGTAAGTGAGCATAGTTTATTATCTTTGGCTGTTCGGGCAGAAACCTTGTATATCCATAGTTCAACCTTTTGTACTTTGTAAATTAATTTCCTTACTTGGTCATGCTACAGTGTTGCGCACTAAAGTAGCAAAAACGGCCAATCTACAAGATCATCCATTATTGAATATTTAGTTTTTATTTAACATATTGTATGTTAATATATTGAACTGGTGGAAAAAAGAAAAAATAATTATATATATATATAGTGTGTATATATAAAATATTGGAACACAGATTATTACGGGGCGCGCTGGCTCAGGGGTAGAGTGACTGGATGGTAACCGCAAGGTTGCCGGTTCGAACCCAGACTCCCCCAGAGTTAGTGTCGATGTGTCCTTGAGCAAGACACTTAACCCCTAATTGCTCCTGATGTGCTAGTAGGTGCCTTGCATGGTTTCCGCTGCCATCAGTGTATGAATGGGTGAATGTAATGCACAATCTATGTAAAGCGCCTTGGATAAAGGCGCTATATAAATGCACCATTTACCATTTATTATATTAATAATTATCTTTGGACATACAAGGTTTTTTCCCAACCTTCATCTTTTCTCTCTATTCTTTGCTTTAATAAAGTTATTTGTTTTTGTTGTCAGAGTTTTTAATCGCATTTCGCTTTTTATTATGTTACAAGTAATTTCTTTCTTCTTCTTCTTGCACTAGTTCTTCACTAGTGTATGTGGTGCGTGATTCGGGTCGTGTCTCGCGTACAGTGTCATGGTATTTCATTTACACTGTATCGTTGCACATTGCGTCATTTCCCGGTAAAGCACCATCACGTCAGTCCACATCACATATGAACGCAGGCCCGGTATGTGATGTGCATTCATGTGATTTATTTTTATTATCATTCACGTTGGTCGGCATTTTATTTAGGTGAGGTACACACACTTAAGTTCAGAAGTGATGTAGGCGCATCGTTAAGCCATACGAATTTTGGTTTGTTGTATGTTGTGTTCTAATGTCATCCATAGTGTTGCATGTTGTGTAATCTGTAGTAGTTGCTGTCTTGCTGACAAATACTGGGGCACAATTTCTTTTGTGTTTTGGACATGCAAGGTTTTCCCCCAACCTTCATCTTTTTTCTCTCCTTTGCTTTAATAAAGTTATTTGTTTTTGTTGTCTCAGAGCTTTTAATCGCATTTCGCATTTTATTTTGTTACAAGTCATTTCTTTCTCCTATTCTAGATCTGCTATTTTACATCTCAACATGTTACATGCAATTTATTTGTTTTTAAATGTATGCAATTAAAAGGAAAACACTTTCTGTACATGTTTTAATTTGACATTATATAAAAAGAAACGAGGAACTGGCTGAAGAAAATCTATTTATTTTGTTCATGTTCATAAAGTGCTCTGAGTGTTTAACGTGAAGAGTGCAGCAGCAAACATCTAGGTCATAAGATCATTGCTGGTGCTATATAATCAGATCTAATTTGTGAGTAAAGCTTAATCACGTCAGCCCACATCACATATGAACACAGGCCCGGTATGTGATGTGTGTTCATGTGATTTCTGTCATTTCGCATTTGTGAGTAAAGCTTCATGTCAGCCCACATCACATAATGAACACAGGGTTAGGTTAGGGTTAGGTATGTGATGTGGATTGACGTGATGCATTTATGCTGCCATTTGCAGCTAAAACTTCATTCTGGTCAGTAAGCGAGGCATTGGTGATGGGCCTATGACCCAAAGGTTTTCTGCTGCACATTTCACTTTTAGCACTTTGCAGCACTTCATGAGCACGAAAAAATAAAATGTATTTTCTTATGTCTGAGGAGTTTTCCCTATGGTATTTTTGGAGTGAGTCTTCCCGTTTTCAATTTATAAAGACGCAATCATGGCTATCATGCATGGTCTGTTAATGATTGAAATTGTGTTTTTTTTTTTTTTCTCATTGCCTACATGTAAATTGTGTAATTACTTTACTGTTAATGTGATTTTGGAACCTGTAAATCACAACAAAACAAACTATGGCACTGGTGTTGGAACTTCTGGTTTACCGGAACGGGGTTCAACTCCCTGCGGTGCCCTGCTCAATTTGTTGTATTTTACATGGTTCGTAGATAACCCCCAGCTTTGTTTTTTTTTGACAAATGGCAGTCCTGTCCGAACCATGCGTAGTTTTCTAAACTTGACAATATGGTAGAGGGCCATGCCAAACGGTGAGGACACAAAGCCCACAACCATTGGCCAAAGGGTGGTGCTATAGCAACTGAAAATACAAACTTTAAATGGGGAAAAGCTTATGAAGTGATTTACCGCGAGCAAAACTTTGATACACGTCTCCCAAACAACTTTTGTGTTCTGACTTGACCTCAAGTCAGAACAGGGGTTCTCAACCTGTGGGTCGGGACTCCCAGGGTGGTCCCCACATTTTGGAGGGGTCTCCAAGTCTCCAAGAAGTATATATTCAGACTGAAGTGACCATTTATTGAGGACTGTCAAGACCTTTTTAATACCTCAGGAAGAAAACATTGCTGCATCAAAAGTAATCAAGAATATATACTATAAGTGGTGAAACGGTTCAAATTAATAAATATATATATACGTGTATATATAATATAAGAAATTGTAACATTGGTCAAATTGTCGAATAATAAGTGGGGGGATCTTTGATCAAAATGCCTGGACATTTCTACACAAACTTTGGACTGAAGGGGGGAAGGTTTTACTACGCCTGTCAGCCACCAGCCTACTTGAGAACCCCATAATACCCGTTAACTATCTATTTGTGCCCATACTGTATCTGTCTGAAGAGTGCAAACTGACTGTGAAAACGTGGACTGGTTAAGTAATCAATTGGCAGGTGTGGGGTTGCCATGGCAATCAATTGGCTGAGGCAGTGGCTTGAAATTGCACAGATGAGGGACTTTGGCAGATTAGGCCCACTGCCAGAGCCTGACTTTTGTGGACACCTTTTGTGGTGTTGCTGGACAACTGTGTGTCCCACAGACTCGAGGCCGGGCACTTCACTCCCTGCGGGGATGTGGAACGCATGTCGAATTTGAACGTGCATTACAACTGTACGCACACATGCAGAGACGTGGTGCATTTATAGTTGGTTATATAGTATAGTTATACTATTGTTGAAAAATCTAATTATTTGATCGACCCAAAACTATGTTATTTATCAAGAGTTGGCTTTGTCCGAGGCTTAAATGTTTTGAATGGGGGTTAATTCTCCTGGCTTCCTGTCGTCATGAAAGGGGGCGGGACTGCTACGCTCTTATTAGTGGGTGAAGCTGAAAACTGAATTTCCACTCTGGGAAATTCAAATGGATCAAAAATAAATGTGTGTACTGTGATAACGTTTATACGTGATTGTATTCAATAAACAGAACTGATTTAAAACAGTGTCCCTGGTGCGGGAACGCCCACTGAGTGGCCAAAAACGACTTTCTGGCCTTGACAGCCCAGACATCCAGACAGAAAATTCCTATATGATTGCATTAAACAACGTTAAACTCGCCAGCAGTGCAGCTGTACGGAAAGCTTGAATTAACCTCTTTCTCTCTGCAAAGTTTTTGCTTCATAAAAATCCATCATAGAAACGTTATGAGCTACTTTCTGTCAAAAAATGCCCTGCATTTGATTATTTTCAAGTGTCAGAGTTTGGAAGTGCTTGTTTTCAATAACGAAACATCCTGATGCCTCCTGCATTGTGACATTTAGGAACAGGTGGTACGCAGGACAGTTTACTAATTTCCAACAAGCGCTTCCAAACTCTCAATGCTTCTCAATGTTTTGCCACTAAGTCTAGAATGCGGGGGGGGCGTGTCCTGGTGGGAAAGTCATGCATGTGAATACGGTCTATTTGCCATATTGGGGAGATCAACCGGCATCAGCTTCCTTGATTGCGTGACGCTTGTGCCTCTGAACCATTATAAGCTAAGACGAAGAACATGCCTTTCTTTTACGCGACCGCTAGACGAATAGCCTGAGACTGACCGGTAGGGTTTATCCACAGTTGTGAGCAATGTTAGGCTGGACGGTGCGTCTGAGAGGACCAGAGACAGCCAATCAAGGCAGTGACAGTCAGACACTGTGTACTGCTTTGGAGTTAACTGGCGTGGCAACAAGAAGCAGATTGTTGTCCACGTCTTCAACACGGTGGCTTTGACCTGGAGGAATTTGACACCACGGAATCTTGGGAGAGGAGAGTGCCACGTTTTGGTTCCCTCCTGGCGCACAGGCTACTCAGCTGTCCTGGTAGAAGATACAGCCTACATCTGGGTAGGAAAATGTGTAGTGGAGCACTACAATGTGCTTTATGCATTTGACGTGGATGCCCACAGATGGATCGAACCACAGGTGTCTGGGACTGTTCCAACCGTGAGGTACAGCCACTCAGCCTGTGCATTGGGGAAGGTCATGTTTATCCATGGAGGATACAACTATGTGACTAGATGCACTAATGACATGCACAAGTTGGACACCAGCACAATGTTCTGGGCTTTGATTAACACCAGAGGAACTACACCTCCTGCTTCATCATGGCACTCTGCCACCATCATCGGGACAAAGATGTTTGTATTTGGGGGATGGGGTGAGGACTACAACACCGCCGTCGGAGTGTTTGACACAGAACGAGCTCTGGCTGAACACACCTGCACAGCTTCATCCAGGAGAACTCTGTGCTCATTTAACCTTTACCTACAACGGCGAGCTGTACATATATGGTGGCTGGAATACGGTATGTCCACACGTACAGTACTTAGATGATCTATGGAGATTCAACCCAGAGACCTCCTGAAAGAGGGTCAAGCCCAGTGGGAGAGGACCTTATACGAATGATTACAAGAGGTGCTGTTGCATTGTGGGGGATCGTGTCTGATAAGTATAATAATTTGAGCCAAAGGACTCTAAATAGTTTTTCAAGTTTTGTGATTTATAAGTTATATTTCGAAGGACCATGATATGGCTGGAAGCCAAACAAATACCTTAATAGTTACCAGAAAATAGGACTATGTTTTAAGAGCTTTGTGCACCTGTTTAGAAGTGACCGATTGGATTGACCTAAAGACCTTAAAATGAGTGACTGACCATTTAAAAAACCAAGGCAGAGAATGCGGTATGAAATACCCAAAAGAATGATCAGAGTCGACTCAGAAACTGGAGGCAAGTTTTAAAACTAAAGTTAGGGAATAGAGAGAATTTATATATCTCTCTCGACAGAAAAAGTATTGCTATAGGTCTGGGTCACGACCTATAGCATTACAAAATCTGTAAAGTGAGGGTGAAGAGCTGTCCGTGTATACACATTATATAGACAAAATGACGCATTATGTTATCTAGATGAGTCGTCCCTCGGTGTAGACCTCTGGTTGGTCGACATCGTGGATGACAGAGATGATTGGCAGGTGTTGCTGGAAACACCAGTTCTGGATTCTTGATGAGGTGATGGCTTGACCTCAAAGAGTCTGAGCTCAGTGAGGGTCACCGAGAAAGAACTAGTTCTAACCTGATTCCCTGAACTTAGCCATTAAATACCAGAGTTGATAATAGAAGACAAATTAAAAGCAGTTCTGCAATCTCACTGCATAAAGTATGGCGACAGGAGTCTCATACAATAGATAATCACAAGGCCCTGAAATAAACAACAAGGAGGTCACAGTGTGGCCTGATGTGCTGACATGAAGACATGGAGGACAAGGGCTACTCTGACTAGATAAACAAAATGTCGACAAATATGAATTGTAGAGAGAAGCCTTTATGACATGATTTGTGAACATAATTTTTTCATACCTAACGGTGTCATCCTCTTTGGATGAGATAAACACACGTCATCTGATTCCTAGTCTTAAAACACTATCTAAGCTAGCGGTTATTCAGTACGGTCTGGATCGGTCTGAACTCCCACACGACATCAGATGGGAACTGGCAGCCATGACTACAAATAGAAACAAGCAAAATAAATGAAACAATAAAAAGTATAAATAACACTGACACATGGACTATTGTTTTTTTTTTAATTAGAACTATTCCGGGCTGCCAGTTGAATAGCCCTGCCCTACTTGATCACACAATCTTCTAATTTGTACCAGTAATAATGATCAAAATCTTCAATTTTACTGGCAACTAAAGATTTAAATTATTTGTAGCGGAGTAAAATAAAATGGAAAAAATAAAAACGCACGTTATTCCTTCACAAATTTCGGGAATCTGTTTAGGATGCCTCTCCAGTGTCTCCCTAGGGAGGTCCTTGATGCACGTCCCACTGGGAGGAGACCAAGGCGCAGATGGAGGGATTACATCGACTCGCTGGCCTTGGGCTGTCTCTGGATCACCCAGGAGGTAGTCACTAATGTGGCTTGCGAGAGGAAAGTCTGGAGCTCTCTGGTGGAGCTGTTTCCCCCGCGACCCGACTACCGATAAGCAGTTGAAGATGGATGGATGGATTCCTACACGACCTTAGCCTTCTTGGAGCGATTGGCCAACCTATGATGTGGACCGTAATGGTAACAGTGTGGTAGTGGTCTCTGGTGGTGCACTGATTGTGTCACCCTTTTGATCCCTGGGCAGATTAGGTCTGGCACTCCTCAGTTTGAATTATATTTCCCTTAGCCCAAAATTCTGATGGACCAATCAGAGCCCACGATTCAAAGTGAGACTTTTTTTTGCTGTTTGGAACTGTCCCTCGGAAATAAAATCTCAACACAGAAGTTCCAGACTAATATCTACGCAGTGATATTAGTCTGGTCCATGCCAGGCTAATCTTTTGTTTCCTTTTTTTTAAAGACCGAGCCCCGATTATAAAAACGCCTTTTATAAATACTGACCTAGGTTTTCTGGATTTCGGATTTGAAGTCGGTGGGGCAAACCGTTCTCGAGTTACGTGCATTACAAACGTACGCACACACGCACGCAGAGATGTGGCACATTTATACAGTAGTTAGTAGAGCCTATGAAAACTCTTCTTCCGCCCCTAATACATATATGCAGAGTCACATGTTTATGAAACTTTAAAGTAAACCAGTCTTACTCAATTGGCCAAAGGGGGGTGCTATAGCAAGTTTTTAAGAATGAAAACTTTGAACAGGCATAACTCATGCCTCATTTGGCCAAAAGCCATGGCACTTGTTTGTGCAAAGATATAGCTGCAAGCAGCAATAACATGCACTTTGAACAGGCATAACTCATGCCTCATCTGTTTGTCCATTTTTAAAGTTTGAATGTGGTTTCTAGGTGTATGACTGTAGGACTAGTAGCTTACAAAAGTGTGTGCTATTGACAATGCATTGAGAGTAGGGAACTCAAACTAAAACATTTCAAAGTAAAGTTTAATTATGAAAAGTGTGAATGGAGTTTCTAGGTGAAAGCATTTTTTTAAGGGCCAAAATGATTTTGGAGGATTTGAGAAAAATGTGAGGGGGGGGGGGCAGTCTATAGCCCATGGTTTCAGACCGCATGCTTGGATGGATGATCACCACCACGGACGGCACCATAGTTTTGGGGAAAACAGCGAGAGGAGTGAAAATGAGTGTGTGTTCTTGAACCTGTGAATGAGTCGACTGGTAGTACACTGATATGGCACTTCTGGTTCACTAGGACAGGGTTTGATCCTGCTGATTGCATTTACAGGTTTAAAGGAGGATTTGAAAAAGAAAATGTAATTTTCTTTCTTGGTGAATGTGTAGGCTAGGCTATTAAGGAATGTTTTCTTAGTTCCTGTAGGGAAGAGGTAGGGAAGAGTAACTTTAAAAAAAAAAAGAAAATACTTATTTTTTTCCTCTTGCCTATATGTATATTGTGAAATGACTTTACTGTTGAAATATGAATGTGATTGCTTTTGGAACTTGTAAATGACAACAAAACAAACTATGGCACTGGTGTGGGTACTTCTGGTTTACCAGAACGGGGTTCAACTCCCTGCAGTGCCCTGCTCAATTTGTTGTATTTTACATGATTTATTTTCTGCTCATTGTGTGAAATGAAAATGAGTGTTTTCTTGAACCTGTAAATGAGTCGAATGGTAATACACTGATATGGCACTTGATGGATATTTTATCCATATATGAGATCAATTTGTAAAGGACTGTATTTTTAATTAACTAACTTCGATAACCCAGGAAGTGGAATATTAGAATGTATCCAGCTGTCTGAACAGCCGGAAGACAAGGAGTAGATTTCATTGTAATCAGAGTAAAATACTCTTGAACCAGATGGCATGTAAAGCCGTGTACCCCTAAGGTTAAATAAAGACCTTAGTTCAAATGTTGAAAGTCAACTTTTAGTCAGAGAAATATTAGATAATACCTTTTAAAATGATTACCTTTAGAACCAAAAATATACCCAAAGAGAAATTAAGACGGAAGCAAAGAAACAGAGTCCAAACAGAAGAAAACCTTTCTTTCGATCA
>OOFJ01138321.1:0-12248 GCA_900323375.1 Benthosema glaciale
GTCGTTGTTGTACTTGTAGTTGGTATAGTTGTAGATTCAGGTGTAGAACTACCTATGGTAGTTGGTGAAGTTGTAGACGTGGGTGGAGTATGACCTGTTACTAATGTAGTAGACTCAGTTGTTGTTGTTGTAATTGTAATTGTTGGTGTAGTTGTAGATACGGGTGTAGTACTGCCGATGGTAGTTGGTGTAGTTGTGGACTTTGTTGTAGTACTGCCTATGGTAGTTGGTGTAGTTGTGGTGGTTGTACCAGCGGTTGTTGTGCTTGGCACTACAGTCGTAGCATTGAAACACGGAACACAACATTCCACTCTGATCTTGTAGTTGTAGCACTTTAGCGGAGGTTCTACCTGCTCTTCTTTCAGACACATTAGACCGTAGCTAATGTCACAATTAACCTTCTGATTAGTGTAAGCCTTAAAGTCCTCCAGGGTCATATAGGGATAGTCCACCGCTTTGCATTCTAGGTCGTTGATCTTTTCGTCGGGCTTTCCACAGATTGACTTTCCGTTCTTTACGATGTTCTCGTAGGTTTCGTCGTCATTTCCATCCCTTTTATCATGGGGGTGATCTACGTCAAACCACTCTGACCACTCACACGTTTCTATGCAAGGAGTAGTGGGAGGTTCAGTTGGAACAGAGCTCCCCGTTGTCGTTGTAGTTGGTGTAGTTGGAGATGTGGGTGTAGTACTGCCTATGGTAGGTGTAGTTGTAGATCTGGGTGTAGTACTACCTATAGTTGTTACAGTTGGTGTAGTCGTAGCCTCGGTTGTAGAACTACCTATGATAGTTGGCGTAGTTGAAGTTTCGGGTGTAGAAGTGCCTATGGTAGTTGGTGTAGTTGTAGAATGTGTTATACTGCCTGGAGTTGTAGACTGGGTGGTGGTGGTTGGTGTGGTTGTAGTGGGTGGTGGCGGTATTGGTGGAGTTGTGCCACAGGACTCGTTGGTGAAGATCACGGTAGCGTTGATGCAGATTGCATAGTAACACATCCCCAGGTTATCAGTCAAGTTGTAGATGACCTCATAGTCGTCATACTGGACGCCGTTGTAGAAGCACCCTTCACAAGAATCCACACACTTCCCCTCCGCCTCGTCGAATAAGGGCTTATCTTCTGGACACTCTGGGTAGCAGCCTAGAAAGCACATCGAATAAGGGCTTATCTTCTATAAAACACATTGAATAAGTGCCTATCTTCTATATAAAAACACATCGAATAAGGGCATATCTTCTACGTTTGTATAAAACACATTGAATAAGGGCCTATCTTCTATAAAACACATTGAATAAGGGCCTATCTTCTATAAAACACATTGAATCAGGGCTTATATAAAACACATTGAATAAGAGCTTATCTTCTATAAAACACATAGAATAAGGGCCCATCTTCTAGAAAAACACAATGGGCCCAATTCAATAAGGTTCGTTTGACGTTCTGTTCAAAATATGGGCATATATATTTGGTTTTGGTGAATCGGATCCAACATTGAATAAGATCTTATCATCTGGACACTGGGTAGGAGTCTAGACAGACATTGCATAGGGGCTTATTATGTTCTAGATAGAAAAACACATTAAATAAAGGCTTATCTTCTAGAAAAACAGATTTTCTGGACATGCCTGGTAGCAGCCGAGAAAAACACAGCTGAGTTTCAACAAGTTATTTTTTTTCTTTGTAACCTGGGCCCTATTTCTCTATAATTCGGAACACGAACAAAGAGTTGGTGTAAAAAAACATGTTGAACTTGGCTGTTATTTTAACCCCAAGAAAACAGTATGATGTTCAGACAGAAATGAGAATAAAAGCCTGTATTGGGGGGACAGGGGGGCAGGGGAACGCATAATTTGACCATTATTAGGTGAGTGTGACCCGCCGTTAGCAATAAATGCTAAAAACAAGCTAATCGGATAAAATACAGTCCCGCGATTAAAAGGAATTAAAGAAAGAAGGCCATAAATCATTCAATGTGTCAAATGTGTGTTGGGAAATAAATGGGTTAAGAGAATACAATTTAAACCCATCCTTTGTGTGTGGTCCAAATTATTTCACAATTCTTACACTTTTGGTGTCTGCCAAAATTAAAATGAAATGAAAATATTATATACGGTGAGTATCCTTATGTGCAAACCATGTGATGGATGAATGGGGACCAAAAGGGTTCTTACCCTCCGGTACGGGTAAAGATGTGTTGGTGCAAATCCCCAGAGGATTCCTGCAGGTCTTGTAACAAGGACAGGGATGGTAATGCCAGACGCACTCATGTGGAGAGTTGTAATAGTCGCAGTAGATCGCTAAGAGAGAAAAAAGCACACACATGCACACGCACGCACGCACGCACGCACACACACACACACACACACACACACACAATAATACAGAGTGAGCTACTGTACATGCCTCAATCATGGCTAATAAGTAAATCCAAGTTATTTTGTAGGACTAAAGAAATACTATGTCAACAGATTGTCATATAAAAATATACATATCGGATCGGTAAAAAATTGTATCGGCAGATACTCAAAATCAAATGATCGGATCGGGAGCAAAAAAACAAAAACAAAAAAAGATCAGGACATCCCTAGTCTCAACCCACCGAAACAGTAGTTGTAGAGAAACTCGGGCAAACTTACGACAGACTTCGGGGGTCCGCCATGCCACACAGGTGCCAGCCTTGGTGCAGGCCTGAGCATAGGCCGCCACAGCCGAGCAGAAGCACTCGCAGTCTCCTCCGGTGTCACATGCACATGAGTCCCTCACGCAGCTCTCGTAGAACGGAATAGGATCCACCTTCATGGCAATAAACATGGGATGTCTTAGTTAGTTTAGTACCATAGAATACAACTTTAACCACTTAAAACCCTGCAAGGCCCAGCGATGCTTTTGAGCAACATTTATATTTGATCAAAAACAGAGTTTAAATAATAATTTTTAAAGTGTAATTACAAGTATTGTTTTCGCGACAATGTTTGTTTTGTCACGGGTTTGGATATGTTTGTTTTGTCCCGAACCTCAATTGGTTGGATGAGTTGCAGATGTAATGGTGGTGTAATTGAGATACTTTATTGGTTAAAAGTGTCCTTGTAAAAACAATGGTATATGGTATGTATGATGACGACAACAACATACATCACAAGATCTTATAAATCAAGTTTAAACAGCGTGGCAGGGTAATTGTAGTCAGGTTTAATCAGTAATCAGTGTATGTGAGAAAGGCCTGTTAAATATAAGAAGTTATTAGTTGTATATGTGAGTACTTGGGCTCTGCTCGCTCGCTCTGCTCGCGCACAAGTAGGCCATGTATTGCCTACTTGTGTGCAATGCGCAAGTTGGCACTCGACAGATTGCAGTTCTAGTTTATTAATAATTTCATCATTGGGTCCTATTGTTTAATCCAGGCTTTCCCAAACTGTGGTGCGCGCACCACTTGTGGTGCGTGAACGATCTCCAGGGGGTGCGTGACATGAAAAGGGTAATGGTGGACGGTTTATTATGGTGTTATGGTGTAGGAAGAAATTCAGACAACTTCAAAATCTCTGGAAAATATTTACGAATTTTGAACTACAGTATATCATATCCCTTCTTTTTTTTTACCTTGTTGTGACAATCTTTGAAGGTATTTCCTTTGATGATGCTGCACTGCAACTTAGACCAGCTGTTACGGAAAGGCTTAGCGGCACAAGCGTCCGTGCGAAGCATGTCCGCATCTGGACAGGAGCTGGACGCCTTCCAGCTGTTGGCGAACTCCAGGGCGCTGCTGACCACCATCTGACCCCGAGTAGTGAAGTCATTCTGCCCGTCCTCATCGAAGTCTCCACACAGACCACACACCTGGCCCTTTAGAACAACATATAGATATGAATATTTAGTCCTCTAGGTCTCCACACACAGACCACACACCTGGCCCTTTAGAACCCAAATATGAATATTTGCTAAAAAAGAATAATAGCAGATCTACAAGCTCACAACACGATGAGCTTGAGTGAGGCACATAGTGGTAAATGGTGCATTTATACAGCACTTTACAAAGATTGCGCATTACATTCACTATTCACATACACATTCATACACTGATGGCGGATGCAAGGCACCAACCCGGACATCGGGAGCAATTCATTAGGCGTTCAGATTCTTACTCAAGGACACATGTAGGCATGTTTCCATAAAGCCGAGTTTTTGCGCAAAACGGCTCTTGTGAATAGAATGCTGAATGGAAACACCACAAAATGCGAATAAGACGTCCTTTTTTGCAAAAACACTTTCGCGCTTGCAGGAGGTGGATTTTGGGGCTATTTCGAAAAAGTGCCTGGTCCCTGCATGCTATAGATCCATGCATGCGTCTATTCTTATATTCATTGCATAATAAGAAACCAGAATGTACGTGATGTGTATCCGAACAAGTTGAAACAAAAAACAATGCGCAGCTGCAATCAAACAATCACTTTATAAACCAATTTATAAATCATTCGGCAGTGGCTCAGGAGTAGAGTAACTGGATGGCAACTGCAAGGTTGCCGGTTCGAACCCGGGCTCCCACAGAGTTAGTGCCGATGTGTCCTTGAGCAAGACACTTAACCCCTAATTGCTCCTGGTGTGCTAGTTGGTACCTTGCATGGTTTCCGCTGCCATCAGCGTGTGAGTGGGTGAATGTAATGCACAATCTATGTAAAGTGCCTTGGATAAAGGCACTATATAAATGCACCATTTACCATTTATTCTTTGTATACTGTCTGTAGGCCTACTGTAGCCTAAAAGCAGCAAATGCCCGGGTGCTAGAATCAAGTCCATGGTCAGCTGCATAGTCAGCCGCTGACCACCAGCGATCAGATTATACAGCACAAGTAAGACACGTAAACGTGTGAAGCGAACGCAGTGTATTTGAATTCCGTCAACATTATTTTGTATATTTGCATATGTGTGTGGTTGTGACAGACAGACACAACACACTGACTGCACTGCCTTTGGCTGCTGCGCATTCTGGTGGTGGGCGTGACAACAGCGTGTCACGCTTGTCGTGACACACACACAGACAGACAGACAGACACCTTCTGCCTGTCTGTGTGTGTGTCACGCAGCGTCACTGCGTTCGCAATCACTGCGTTCGCAATAATATACGGAGTCCCGTCTGTTAAGCTGAGAGGACGCAGCGCATCAGTTCAATTATCTATAGGCCTATGTCCGTGTATATTACTTTGGTATAGCCTAAAAGAACGTCACAAAGTTAAATAAATGTGCACTAACTTGCATCACTTTACTGGCAAAATAGTGTCACCGCTACTGCTTATTTCATGAACTTATTTCATATGTCCATGAGTCGCATTTTATCACTGGTTGGAAACAACGGTAAATCCGCTCTTGTTTTTCGACTTGTAGAACATGCTTCCTTTTTTCGCAAAGGTTTAATGGAAACCCGGATCGAACGGGGAACCTAACGGTTCCCATCCGGCTGCTCTACTGGCCACTTCTTTTCGTTCTCTCCTCCACTAGTAGCCTACCTCTCTAAGTGTAAATGACCACCAACCAAAGAGTTATTGCTTCCACAAGTTAGGGTTGTTTACATTTATTGTTATTTGATTGCCTTTCAGTTTTCTGCATTTATGATGCCATGGTTTATTCTGTTTCCTACACTTTCTGAGCAGTTTGAGTTAAGTGCGGTCTAAAAATGTCCACTAGGTGGCAAAGTTGGCCCATGTCCTCTGGGCATTCTCAGTCAATACAAGGTACTCACGTTGTGAGAGGTGAGAGTTCATTCAAAAATCCAAGATGGCGTCAGCCAGTTCTAAAATAACTTTTGTCAACATGGCTCAGAAATAAATAAGTTTAATTCATGTTTAACACCTCTTGGAAGGCGGAATGAGGTTTGTGAGATGAAGATTTCATAGTAACAAGAGTGTGTGTTTATATTAAGTATAGTTAAAAAGATCGTTTTGTTGCTCTTGTCTTAAATGCCACACCAAAATGAATCCAACAGATGTTTTTATCTTCCTAGGCACGTGTATTGTTTGCAAAGGGTAATTAATTTGTTTAATGCGATTTTATAGTGATAGTATGGCTTATTTGTACTGTCTAAAATGCTTTGGTATGCTTTTGCTTGTTGCCAAGTTGAAGCTTATTTCTGTCTGTTTAATGACTATTATATTTTTGACTTAATGTTGATTATATTTTTTCATATTTACCCACAGTTTTCACGGTGCTTATGGTGCTATATGGTGCTTCACCAAATAAATCAGTATCTGTTTATGGAACTCAACTGTCTCATTATCATCACTGTCTACACCAAGCCGAGGGGCTGTTACACTAACATTTACGTCTAGTATGTCTATTTGTTGACAATATTTTCATTATATCTCAACATAGTTCCAGACATCAGCATTTGTCATAGTTTCAGTTGACAGTTGCTGCACGCGCTATGACCATGTACATCTGGCTGGCTGGTGCTTAGCCCCGGCGCCAGCCAGCGAAGATATAGAGGTGACATCGGCGCTAGTACATCTGCTACTTTTTAATATCTATAGTGTAACAAGCAAGTGTACAATAAGTAGTTGGTTAGTGGTTAAAATGTAAAATTACACCGATGCTTTCCAGGTAACTCACGCTGTGCCTGGGCTGCAGGATGATGCAGACGGTGGTCTTAATGGGTAAAATGCAACGGTAACTCACGCTGTGCCTGGGCTGCAGGATGATGCGGAGGGTGGTCTTAGTGGGTAAAATGCAACGGTAACTCACGCTGTGCCTGGGCTGCAGGATGATGCGGAGGGTGGTCTTGCGGTCCCACATCACTGAGAGGCCGACGGCGGTATCCACCACCAGGTACAGTCCCACTGTCCTCACGTTGTGTTTGATGCGAGCGCCGTGGCCCAGGTCCAGCACCTCATAGGTCCCCTTAGACAGCTTCACCTCTGTTCTCTGGAGCAAACACACAACAATGATCACCCCTTGAGACAGCTTCACCTCTGTTCTCTGGAGCAAACACACAACAATGATCACCCCTTGAGACAGCTTCACCTCTGTTCTCTGGAGCAAACACACAACAATGATCACCCCTTGAGACAGCTTCACCTCTGTTCTCTGGAGTAATCACACTGTATTTATTTAAAAAAAGGAGAGAGGGAGAGAGTACTATAGCCGTCGGGCTTGGGAATCGAACCGAGACACCCTGTCAGACTACATTAGAGCCTATAATGTAGGCCTTTGGCACATGTGGCCTTAACCGCTCATCCATCGCCGTTCCCATAATAATGATTACTTTAGTTTACAGTATAATTGCAGTTGGATAGTAACCCTGTATCTGCATATTTCAACATTTTAATTAATGATTTATTTGGAAATGGTTACAACAAATCCCATAATATAAATAGTGCCCCTTAAGGCACAGGTCTCCACCAGGATAATAGCATTTGTGATGTTTGACAAAATGTGTAAGTCAGTGTAAGTAATCATATGAAAAATCAAACAGTTCTGTGTTGAACACATATAGACCTATAGAGATGGGGTATATAGGCCTACTACATTTTCATGAGGAATGGAAGAAATTAGTTTAGCAAAAATTGGCCTCATAACAGGCAGATGTGAAAAATGCTGGGCAAAGGTTTTTCCTTGGCCTCTACAGAGTGCACATACAAAGTTGTACACAGATCGGTGCAGTTATAGGTGAAAAAACGTTGTGCATAATTGCACGGCAATTGCACGCTGTGTTCATGATTTGAGGCATTTTGTTCAAAATGGACCAATCCTGTAAACTTGGAAGGCAATCTTAGCCAATGAGGATTGAATATGGGGAAGCAGACAGGTCGATGTTGATGACATGACTATAGAGATAGTGTATTCTGATTTGTGAAGTGTATGGATAAAATGTGTTTTGCAAAAGTCGGCCTCATGGTGGTGCTGTAACCTTTTATTTATTTTTGCACTGGCCTGCACCTGACTGGGGCATTATTTGGTTACAATTCCAATTGAATCAACTGCAAATATTAGCCCGGGGACGGTCCCAAATTAGGCAGAAGAAACTGCATGTTTACCCCCAGTTGGATCCGGACAGCATTGGAGCAGGTGGTCCCGGTGGTCCCACACGGCATGTTTTCTGTGACGACCCGGAAGCTGTCCCTGGACGTCCTGTTGCCACAAGTGTTCTGTTGTTCCATGAAAAAGCACATCATTAGACATCGCAGTTGAATGTTTATGAAGTTTGAGCATGAGCAAGGTTTATTTTTTTACGTGTTATGAATTCACTAGGACCGATCGAGGCCAGATCAACTAAAGTCATATCATAACTATAGTCAGATCTTGCCCAGAATAAGCTATATTATTTCAACTGGTGAAGACGTCCTGGGAATGACGTAAAGATCATCCCCATATGGGCTGTGATCTGACCTAGTCCTGAACGTCACTGGAGGACATCATCAAGACGTAATTTGGCTTGGTGGAAAATTATTGGCTCAGGAATGTGTATGTGTAATTAATTGAAATTTAGAAAATAAGTCTTTTTTATGGAGTCTACAACGAGCTGCATGTGTGTGCGTGCGTGGCTGCGTGCGTGAGTGCGTGTCTGTGTGCGTGCGTGCGTGCATTATATTCAAAATTACGTACATTTTAATATTAGAGTGGTTGTGTACCTGGACAGCAACATAGCTACATTTCCCCTGGAAGTCGTATGTCTGCTGGTCAAAGGTGCTGTGATGTCCGGTTCCATAAATAGTGCACATTCCTGGGCACTTGTTCTGCGTGCATTCCCACTTCCCTCTGCCTCTGCACATGCTGCAAGGAGCACGCACACACGCACACGCATGCACGCACACACACAAACGCACACATTCACGAACATGTGAGTAGTCTAGTCTAGTCTAGACTACTAATCTCACAAATCCAGGCAACTATACTTCACAATCTGGGAATGCTATAGGCCCTATATATTATATTAACATCTTCCCACCAATTTATTTTTCCCACTGAGATTTCATTGATAACAAGCATACTGTACCAGTACCACCAAGTATGGCATGTATTATTAGTGTGGTTGTCCAACTATTGCTATTGTACATGAGCGATACTTTGGCGCACTACTCCTCCCACAGTTAAAAAAAAAAAAAAAAAAAGCCAAATGAGCACACGGTGAGAATCGCATGAACAAACAATATTTTTTATGTTGTGGGCGAGGCGAGGGCCGTTGGGCAATGCTTCCACTGTCACCATGACTCCTCACTTTTATTGATTGAAATCATGATACTGTAGAAGATCATCTGCAAGCAATCAGCAACCGTTATTGCAAAAGATGTACTACCGGTATTAGTGTTCTGCTTTTTGTTTTTTTAAATACCTTAATTCAACTCACACATTTCAGTTCCTGTTTATTTACATACATTGTGACATGCAAATAAGGCCTGTCCGAACCCCACATACATAAATACACAAATAAGATTTTTACAATATACCTTTGGGTAAACCTTTGAGTATCATTACCTTTGAGTGTCATTAAGTGCCGAGTGTCACGAATGCACACACCCCTTACACAACACGCGCGCACACGCACACACACACACACACACCTCCCCATATAGGACTGGTAAGGGCAGGTGGTATGACCTTTAAATCTCTCACCATTTTTAATTATATGAAAAACAGTTCAAATCTATCTCTTCCTGGGAATACAATACAATATAACTTATACAATCTGTATACAATATAACGTATGCAACTAGGGTTGTTTTATTTTGTCTCACATACACACATGCGCGCACATGTGCACAGACACACGCACACATGCAGGCACGCATGCACGCGCACACACAAATGTGTCAATGTCGCCCTTTTGACTGTCCACTGTCCATTAAAACTCTAGTCGGGCCTGCCCCAATGTTATTAGTGCAGCCGCGCCCGGCAACCGGCGAAAACTAGAGTTGTCAACAGGAGCGAAAATTAAGGCCCTCATCACTACCACCCTTAGATCTCCATATGGAGCTGACCTGTTCTGACATTCCATGTTGATCTAGCCTCATCAAACCCTGTACACTCAAGACATGCTCCTTATATGGCCAGTACAGAATGCCAAAGCGCCAGTGCTCGCTCAGCAGTCTGCTCTCAACGAGGCGGATGCGTGCACGCAACCTTACCCTTTAGGACGAGGTCGCTTCTTGCCCTTAGGTGTCTTACTGGTGGTAGAGTATGTTAATACAATATAACTTATACAATCTGTATGGTATAACTTATACAATCTTTTATACAATATAACATATACAATTGGGGTTGTTGAAATTTGTCTCCCTCCTGCTCTTCTACTGAGACATTTAGATTGTGTCAAAGGTCATGTCTCACCTATAGACAGTTAGACACAGGATCTGACACAAATTTTGACATGATGGTCAAGATTCAATTTATCGCCTGAGCAAGAAGCTCAATGGTAAAAAGAAAATAAGCATTATAGCACTGTCTTACAATGGAAACTTGAGGAATATAACATCATACGATGTGCAGAAAAGGGTATAAAGCAATGTTCCTTCCTTCCAGTTCTGAAACGCAGCTGAATGCTCTCATGGTCTACTTCACAGGTTCTGGAAAGTTCTGGATTAATAACCCTTTGTAGGCCTAGTCAAAAAGAGCCAAATGAGCGCTCGGTGAGAATCACATGAACAAACAATATTTTTTTATGTTGTGGGCGAGGCCGTTGGGAAATGCTGCCACTGTCACCATGACTCCTCGCTTTTATTGATTGAAATGATGATACTGTAAGATCTGCAATCAGCAAACGTTATTGTGAAACAAGTACTATTTGTGGGTTTTTTTTTAGTTTTTAAATAACAAGGTTTTGGAAAGACCTTAATTCAACTCACTTATTTTCAGTTCCGTTTATTTACTTACATTGTGACACGCAAATAAGGCCTGTCCGAATCCCAGTGTCCTCTCTCTCATATACACGCATGCATGCATCCAAGATTCTGTCAATACTGGCTTTTTCAATCACCATCAACAATAGTGGAGGAGCCTAGGGATATTTTCACTAATTTGTCTAAAAGCGCCAAATACAGATATATAGCGCATATACGATTTAGCTTGTAACTGTAACACTTACCACACTATTGTTATTGTTACATTTTATTATTTTGTATATTATAGATAAACTTTATTTTGGCACGCTACTCCTCCCACACACTCGCGCCATATGTCAAATTGACCTGCTCCATCGGGAATCGTGTGCTATTAATGAATCAGTGCATTAATTTCCTCCATTCACATAACATTGGAAAATGCAAAAGCTCACATTCAAGTATTTTTTCCTCGGAGACCGTGAGGGCTATAGTTACAAAACTTGGACGGGAGGTTCACAATAATTACAAAAAATTAACTTATACCTGTAATTATACCTGTCAAATTCACAGTGGTGCACTATAACAGCCCACTTTGCGTTTTGGCTTATAACTCTTCAAACGTACATCCCATAACAAAGCAAGCCTACCATGTATTGCACTGGTACTGGATGTGCTTCCCGGGGGCGTAGCTGACTCCCTGGTGCTGACAGGGACACAGTTCTGGTGGAACACAGTGACCTCTGCCATCCTCCACCAGACCACTGGGACACTGGCAGCCTGACTCGCACTCTGCAGAGAACTGCAGGCAACAACCACAGGAAAACATAATTAAAACACTGTTATCATCTGAACAATCGTCACGTTAAGTTAAAGTTACGTTACTTAACCCTACCTTAAGTTATCGGATGTCACTTTGTTCAAATAGATCAGGGGTTCTCAACGTTTTTGGCTGGGGACCCCCGTAAATGCTTTGGCCATGTCTCGCGACCCCCCCGCCCCCCTCCCCATCACCAATACAAATTGACTGCTACAATAAGCTTAATAATGGAGAAAATACATCATATATTGAAATTAGATATAATCATTAAGGCATGTTTATGTGTACTATATAAACTCTAAAGTTCCATTTTCCAGCCATTCAGTGGCAAAAAAAAACCATTTCGGGACCCCCCGAGGGATCACGACCCACAGGTTGAGAACACTCACACAGTGGTCGGTGTCAAGGTTGGTGCAGCTAGGAGAGCACTGTGGTCCCACATCTCCACCGACCGCACTGGAGCAGTTGAAGAAGACCTTGGGGGCGGGACAGGCTGACACACACACACACACACACACACACACACACACACACACACACACACACACACACACACACACACACACACACACACAGGTTACAGTTCATGTCATCTGAAGTCACACAATGTGTAAACTACGCGGCAGAACATAAG
>OOFJ01138322.1:0-11922 GCA_900323375.1 Benthosema glaciale
TGCTATGCCTACAAGCAGGACAAAAAGAAATTAGACCCAAGGTGTGAGAAGGGGATTTTCGTAGGATACGATAAATACAGCCCTGCATATTTGGTCTATTACCCTGAGACAGGGAAGGTAATGAAACATAGACTGGTCAAGTTCATTACAAAGAGCAGCATGGATAGCCAAACTCAGACAGATCTTGATATGCATGATGACAATTATGGAGATATTATACCCATAACACCAGCAAAGATAACACCAGCAAAGACAAAAGCAACTAACCAGAGACAGCCCAGTGATATCCAAAATGAGGCTAGTCAGTCTGAGATTAGTGAAAATATCAATGGGAGGCAGGAGGAAAGCGCACAGCGCTATCCCAATAGAGAAAGAAAAGCTCCGGGATATTTAAAGGATTATCATTGTAAAGCTAAAACTGAAGAAGAAAATGAGGATGTAGATTACTTCTACAGGGTTGCTTATGGTGTACCAAAAACCTACACAGAGGCCATAGGCTCTAAAAAGTCAAAACGTTGGGCTGAGGCAATGCAGGAGGAGATGAACTCATTAAAAGAAAATGAAACGTTCACTTTAACCACACTGCCAGAGAATAAACAAGCAGTGGGGGGCCGTTGGGTTTATGTGGTAAAAGAAAATCCAGAGGGGTCCGAGACTTATAAAGCCAGATATGTGGCTAAGGGCTATAGTCAAGTAGAGGGAATTGACTATAAGGAAACTTTTTCACCAACTGCAAATATGACTTCTGTAAGAGCAGTGATACAGGTTGCAGCACAGGAGGACCTCATCCTCCATCAGCTTGATGTCAAAACGGCTTACCTCCATGCTCCAATGGACTATGAGGTTTATATGGAGCAGCCGGAAGGTTTTGAAGTTGAGTCAAAAACAGGTGAACACCTAGTCTGTAAACTGAACAAGTCATTGTATGGTTTGAAGCAATCAGGCCGCAATTGGAACAGGCTACTACACGATCATCTTACTGAAAATGATTTCAAACAAAATGATGCAGATCATTGTGTCTATACCAGACAATCTGAGAATAGCAAAGTCATACTGATAATATGGGTGGATGATTTGCTTCTTGCGGCCAGCAACAATGATTTGCTCTGTGAGGTGAAAGAAATGCTGAAAGGGAAATTTAAAATGAAAGATATGGGAAAAATAAGACACTTTCTTGGGATTGACTTCACTCAAAGTGAAGGAGAGGTCAAAATGAGTCAAAAGCGACACATTGAAAAAGTGCTACAGAAATTTGGTATGTTAGACTGCAAACCAAGGTCAACCCCATGTGAGCAAAAGCTACACTTTGACACTGAGGGTGAAGTGATAAATGCAACAGGGTATCGAGAGGTCATAGGCAGTCTCATATACATTATGACAAGCACCAGACCTGACTTGAGTTGGATTGTGAGTAAATTATCACAGCATTTATCAGAGCCTAAACAGCAGCACTGGGCTACAGCAAAACAAGTGTTACGATATTTGAAAGGAACTATCGATCACGAGTTATGCTATAAAAAGAGAGAGGATAACCTTAAACTTGAAGGTTACAGTGACGCTGACTGGGCAGCAGACCTACAAGATAGGAGGAGCACAACAGGCTATTGCTTTAGCTTAACTAAGCACGGTCCAGTTATATCCTGGAAAAGTAAGAAGCAGGCCACAGTGGCTCTGTCTACATGTGAAGCCGAATATATGGCTCTGGCTGCTACCGCACAAGAGAGCATATACCTTGTACAGTTGTTAAAAGAAATGGATAAAGGTAGCCAGCATACACCAGTTCAAATATATGAGGACAACCAGGGAGCCATCGCTCTATCAAAAGACCCAGTTTGCCGTCAAAGAAGCAAACACATAGATATAAGATACCATTTCATTAGGTCCGCACAGGTCGAGGGTAAGATAACAATTGAATACTGCCCCACCACAGAAATGGTTGCTGATGTCTTAACCAAGCCACTGACAAAGGTGAAGTTTGAAGGATTTATCGGGTATTTGTTTGGAGTGTAATGTGACTTGCCGGATTCAATTAAAATGCCAGAGAGAAATGTGAAATAATACTAAATAAATAAAAACAGACGACAGAAAAGATCAAGAGTGCCTAAATGTGAATTCTAAGATTTAAGATTTAAGTGCCTATTTGATATTGTCTTATTGTTTATTCTAGGAAGCTGTGAACATGTCTTTGAGTGGGGGTGTTGACTTAATTAATGCACATATGCAAAGCCATGTTGACGTCATCACGTGCCTGCGTGCACAGTACTCTGTTCTACCTGAGCATGCGCAAAATAAAGATTGCATCATTCCTGGCTGAAACTCCATTGAGTGCACACGTGTTTATTTGTGACCACCATCCACTGTACGCATATTAATATGGCTAATTCTACACTCTTGAGGTAATTTTACATTACTTCAGTATGTCCAGTCCACACTGCCTATTTTCTCTAATAATTCTATAGCAAATGATAATAGATATTGCTCATAAAGCATAGTACTGTGATACTGGCTATATGCGCGAGCAGTGTGCTGCCGCTGGCTGGCTGCAGGCATGCAGTGTCGATGTTGTTTATAATCCACCGTTGACCTAATGACATGAAATAAGGTATTATACAATACAAGAACCAACATATTTAACCATGTGTAGTGTACTGTGTACATGC
This sequence comes from Benthosema glaciale, assembly GCA_900323375.1. Classification (NCBI taxonomy): domain Eukaryota; kingdom Metazoa; phylum Chordata; class Actinopteri; order Myctophiformes; family Myctophidae; genus Benthosema; species Benthosema glaciale. Next base: position 2,661 of record OOFJ01138322.1, read on the forward strand.
TCCTGCAACCGGTATAGAGGTAACAATGATAAGCCATAATGACAATGTATTTCTTGACAAACACGGACGACGTGCAACATTCTCCATTCTCAAGAGAGCCACAATTAATAGCGAAGGCCTTAGCAATAAACCGACGCCGGTTAGAATACAACTAACTGGTGCAGTCAACAAGCACACAAGAAGACAACACAAGCTCCTATGTGTTCACAATTACACTGTGGAGATTATATGGCTCCATTTTCGTCACACGCTAAAACCCTTATCCCTAAACTTATTTGCTTTTTTTTTATTATTATTTTTTTACTATTTTGAAAACATTTTTGAATAGTTAAAATGGCCAGCCTACAAGCTCACAACATGTCAATGCAGATTGGTTAGTTGAACTATTCAAAAATGTTTTTCAAAATAGTAAAAAAGGCAAAGTAGTTAGACATAAGGGGTTTAGCGTGTGAGGAAAATGGAGCCCATTGTCTCTCTACAATAATAATGAACATTATTTGCATATAGTGCTTTGCAAATTACAACCAAACATGATGGAAACATCAACATAGAAGATATGAACAATAAGTAGTGAATTAACCAAAATATGCAATAAAATAACATAAAAAAGATTGTAATAGGGCAGTGGTTTTCAACCAGTGGTCCGGGGACCACCAGTGGTCCTTGAGGGGGTCCCAGGTGGTCCCCAGCTAATTTATAGAGAGTTGGTGGTAAAGGGTCTATTTGGAGAGCGTAAAATGAAACCAAATGGACCCGTACAGGTCCATTTGGTTTCATGTTACGCTCCTAAGAGTTACATTATATTGTTAAACATCTGCATTACTTAATTTTCAAGAAGTCTACAATTAGAGAATGTAGAAGATTTATTTTTAACTTTATTTTTTTTGATGCAGCAATGAATAAAAAAAGAATATGTAATGTTACATGAACCTCCCAAAGACTTTGTGTTGGTTGGGTCTATGATGGACCCCCACACAATGGTGGTGGTGGTCCCCAGGTTGCTCTTAGTCAGGATGGTGGTCCCTGGGTCAAAATCTGTTGAAAACCACTGTAATAGCAGGGTATGGATGTATAACAAATCATGATTGGACCTTCTATAGGTTTTACACACAGGGCAGTTTGCCAGTCTTTTGGCAGAGGTACAGCAGTGGCTGAACAAACCCAGTGATCACGGCAATAAACATACATATATGTCCAACTAATGCAATTGATATTGATGTTAGGAGTCCTTGAGTGGCAAGAATCATGAACACACCCCAAATAAGGAAAGTTCCCACAAATGACACCATGATCAGGCAGATGATAACGAAGGCTCTCCTCTTCATGCTGTTGTCTCTCTCCCTCTCCCTCCCCGTCTCCCCTGGCATGGGCTGTTTCAGAGCCCTGAGAACGGCCAGGCTGCACAACAGCATCACTGACATGAAAAACAGGCATTCGCCCATGGAAACAAAATAATGGCTTATCTCCTTTTTAAAAATCAGCAACAGCATGTGCGTTACAGATGCCCCGACGACGACCAACCAGGCCACCGCAGAGCAGGCCACCCTGTACCTGAGGGGTTTGCACTTGAGGAAGAGCACCGGGTGAACCACTGCCATGAACCTCTCTACGCAGACACAGCACTGGAAGACGGGGCGCCCGGACACCAGGAAACCAGCGGTGAAGTAGTATGCAATGGGCAATCTCGTGATAGTACAGAGAAGACATAACACGCTTAAGATTATCTCACATACGCTCAGGTTGAGTGGGAAGATCTCTGAGGCCAGTGTTCCAGCTGGACCGGTTAATACCAGCCACATAACCCAGCTGTTGATGGGGACGGCCAGGAGGTTGATTGATGAGCCGGTGATGCCTAAAATGCCTAAAATGTCTACATGGTAGACGGAGGACTCATTTGATGTGTTCATCTTCCTGCGTTGATTTGAATGTGAAGCTCACGGTTTTCACAATTCAACAGAAAGTCTTTTTTTTTTAAAGAAACAAACGGACAAATGGGGGGAAAAAAGGAGTAAAAGATAGACACAGATAGAAGACAAGGAGAGAGAACACATTGATAAGAGTCTTCCACCACACAATTTCTACCTTTACAATCAGTACAATACCACTATTAAAAACTATTTTACAATTTAATACTACTTACTATTTAGTCGTGTTTTCCCCCCCTAAAACGTCCCTAAAGCGCTATACATTTCAAGTATATTATTATTATTACTACTATTATTATTATTATTATGAATAATCAGAAGACCAATACACACATCATTTTAGATATATTTCCAAACATACCTTGACCTGTGAAGAAAGTGTGCTCTTCTCTCAACACATGCAATGTTCCAAGTACTGTACCTGTTGATGTTCTGCAGTGGCTACTGGTTATACAAAACATTTTCATATTCAGGATATGGCATTATAATGTCCATGCATCATTAGCACACTATTTGAAAACTCTGCAGTGCAAAGAAAATATTGCCATATTGTCACAGTCAGTCATGCAGCAGAGAGTTGCCCCATGATGATGAGATCATGAAAACCGGTAATAATAGTGACTTAGTTTATAGAAACAAACTGAGATGATAATTTGAAACTGTAAATGCTAGCTATAATTACATACTTTTTATTTGTATTTGCGATTTGAAATATCGCAGAAAAAAAAGTTATGGCCATTTTTGTATACCCACTGTAGTTTTTTAGTTTTTTTAGTTTAGTTAAGTTTATTTTGGTCCTTTTGCAATACAAACAATACATTACAAAGAAAAACAAAATCAAGACAACCAATATAAGGCAAATGTAATATGTCAATTCTTTTTTTTTTTTTTTTTACATGATTCTGAATCCATTCCAAGCATTCGTCTTTCAGCGAAGAACACTCCTTTAGGCTAAAATCGGGCCATATCCATAAATAAATAGTACAATGAGGTTAATCCTTAACCGTTGAGCTTTTGGGCCTGTACGTGGCTCCCCGCCTATGTTAGAAGGTTTGGGGATGAAACAAGAGAGGCGAGGTTGCTGGCTTGGACACGTGCAGAGGAGAGATGAGGGGTACGCTGGTCGCTGGGAGAAGGGTGCTTGGGATGGGGACTGCCCATAGTTCCTAAGGTTCATTGTTCCAAAGGTCTGTTAGTCCTACATGCCTTGAGGGGGAAACACGCGGGAAGTTTGGCGGACGTGCGTTAAGGTTGGCGCCTTGGCGGACATGCGTTAAGGTTGCCGGACAGTGCGTTAAGGTTGGCGGACATGCGTTAAGGTTGCCGGACATGCGTTAAGGTTGCCGGACATGCAGTACCCCATGGGAGGTTAAGGTGAGGGTTAGAGTTAGAGATAGGGTTAGTAATGTAGGAACAATGAGCCTTAGGACTAATGACATGGGCCCGCTTGGGATTGGGCTGCCAGGCAAGAGGAGAAGAAGAAGAAGAAGAGGAAAGGTTTAGCAGGTTTATGGATGCGTTGACTGAGACAGGACATGCAGGAGTGAGCCTGGAGTGACTGATGAAAGATCCCCCAAAAAAAAACACAATCAGAAATGGAATCGGATGGTTTGCTGTGGCTGTATATAAGACTATATATACCCATGGGAATTATGGGTAAAAAAAAATATTCTGAAACAATATTTAGTGAGTTTGAACCCTTTTTCTTGACACATTTAGACGTGAGGTTGTTTCTTTCTTTTTTTTTTTAAATAATTTGTATCCCACGATTTTGCAATCCATGTTTTCACCCAGTGTGAATTATCTAATGTAATCCTGGGTGCTACACTTCCTCTGCCAAGAGGTTGTTTCTTAAAAAACGCCTTCCAAAACCTAATCTAAGATTTTGTGAAAACCTTCAAATTGTTGATGGAAACATGATGGAAACATCAACATAGAAGATATGAACAATAAGTAGTGAATTAACCAAAATATGCAATAAAATAACATAAACAAGATTGTAATAGAGCAGTTGTTCAAAAAAGGAAATGTTGCTAATGCTATATGAGACACAGAGGCAGGGGCGTAACTTCTTGATGATAGGCCCCAGTGCAAGAATATTTTGTGGGCCCTACCACCGCCATAAACAAGCAACTGTGCGTGCGCACGCACACACACGTAAACCAGCCTTATAGTCTACTTGCTAGCCCATAGAGCCCCATTGTGAAACCGGTCTTAAAGAAACACAGCATGAATGGATGTTGCCTGTCATAGTAGTCACTCATTAGAAGGTCACCATGTGCTCAAGTCAGTCAGTCAGTGACATCATTGACCACTCCTTGGTGTTACTCTTCCTGCGACTGAGCAGCCTCTGAAATAAGGCTTTCTTTTCACCGTCGTATTTTCTCTTTTTCTCTTCCCCCTTCATAGGCCCCTTGGGGGGTGTGCCTCGGTGCAACGCACCGTCTGCACTGTCGATATTTACGCCACTGCACAGAGGGGTATGTGACACAAAGGGTGCATCCGGCATTAAAGGTAATAAAACAACATGTATGTTTTTCCGCAAGTGCCTTACCTATCCCAAAACTCTATTAAAGGAGCCAGCTTAGGTGGTTCGGCCATCTGGTTAGGATGCCTCTCGAGCGTCTCCCTAGGGAGGTCCTCGATGCACATCCCACTGGGAGGAGACCCCGGGGCAGACCAAGGACCAGATGGAGGGATTACATCGACTCCCTGGCCTTGCACCGTCTCGGGATCCGCCAGGAGGAAGTCGCTGATGTTGCTCTGGACAGGGATGTCTGGAGCTCTCTGGTGGAGCTGTTGCCCCCGCGACCCGACAACGGATAAACGGTTGAAGATGGATGGATGGATGGATGTTCAACATGCTGATCGATCTATTCTACATCGACATGTGAGCTTGTAAATCGGCTATTTGAACTATTCAAAAATGCTTTTCAAAATAGTAAAAGATAAAAAATAAATAGGCACAGGCAGGCACAAATAGGGCGCCAAGAGTCCTCTTTTCTGATAGAAATATATGGTTTATATGTTCCACGTCCCCAAAGTCAACCTCTGCTGTCCAGCTGCCATTCTCCCTGCTGGAGGTGAGCCCACAGGATGGAATAGTCAAGTCAGGTTTATTTGTATAGCACATTTCACACGACAAGCAAGGACTCAGTTTATCCATTTTATATTGAGGAGACCTTTGTCGGATGATCTAAGCCGGGTTCTGGATGGCGGGTATGGGTCAAGCATGTCAGAAACATAAGAAGGAGCCAAGCCATTGACAGACTTAAAAACTATGAGAAGCACTTTAAAATCAATTCTTTGTTTCACTGGGAGCCAGTGAAGAGAGGATAAAACAGGAGTAATATGTTAAAATGTTCTGGTTCTGGTTAAAACTCTGGCAGTGTCCACGTTCCACATGATCGCCTTTTCCTTCTGCGGCTAACATTTGTACATTACATGATTTCTTAATATATATAGTTGACATTGTGACATCGTTCTTTATCTCACATGAATCCCTATTTTCCTCACAATTTAAAACATACTAAGGAAAGCGTTGTTTGGGAAATAAATGTAGCCTACCTGTTCATGCACTTCACATCACTTACCGCCAAAACAAATAAAATGTCATCACATTTAAAAGGTGCGTTTATGGGGCGCCCGCTGGCCTAATGGTCCAGGCGGGAGCATGCCACATATAGGCTTTGGCCTGACAGTGCGTCGTGTGTTCGAGTCCTGTTCTCTCCCCTTCTCTCTGTCCCTCTTCACTGTAACCATCAATAAAGGTACAAAAGCCAAAAACAAATCTTAAAGAAAAGAGGTGCGTTTACATATAGATTGTGCAGTACATTCACACACACATTCACAGACCGGTGGCAAGGCACCAACCTGTAGTTCAGATCGTGAGTAATTAGGGGTTCGGGGTCTTGCACAAGGACACTTCGACACTAACTCTGGGGGAGCCATGGGATCGAACTGGGAACCTCACGGCTCTACCGGCTGCCACTCTCAGATTCCTGATCCACTGGCTACCTCCCTATTCACCACACACAACAATGGAGGCTCATGCATTTGATCACAATGTTTTGCATTGCCGTCTAGAGACCACGTATGTCTCAATTTGATTAAACGTTTCCTGTGGTCCCTTCTTGTTTGTGTTTGTGACAGCTGGTGTAATACACACAAAGGTGTGTAAGGTGCATGTGCACTCGCGCGTGCCGTGCGTGCGTGTGGTGAGAATAAACTTTGAGCTTAGGAGCTTAGGAGCCCAGTCCAGTGTGCAGACCTTACTTTCTTTCTTAAAACCTCCACCCAAAACATGTTATTCGTGCATTCATACGTTACATGTATGTTATAGAGAGCACTGGTTCCCAAACCGTGGGTCAGTTTTTATGGGTCCCTTAATTTTTTTGTTTCCTGCATTTTGTTTTTATTTGTTATTTGTTAAAAAAGTTTTGTTTTGTCCGGGTCCTGCATGGGCAAACACGAAACATTTAATTTCTCTTTGGGGTCACAGGCTAGAAAGTTTGTTTTTAACCACTGTTGTAGTTATCGAGCCACTATGAGCCACCGTGAGCCACCATCTTTGCAAAATACCAAATCTGTACACATTATTATAGTGATGTGATCAATATGTAACTGTCAGATGTTTCATAATTCCAGGCTTCCAAAGTTAGCAGGAGTGGCCCGTTTGCACAAAATGCCACAGATCACGTACACAGTGTATATAGCAGGGGTGCCCAAAAGGTAGATTGTGATCTACCAGGTCACAAAGGCTGTGCAGGTAGATCACATGATGACATGCCACTAAATGTAGTCTATCAGTTGAATTAAGGTGACTGATTGGCATAAAAAAAAGCCCTGTGTCAGCTCAAACCCACAATGCAATACTAATACTATTCCATTTTCACCCTTCTATTATGTAACATCAGCTCCACTATGATGTCATGCCGTACTTTTTATGTTTTTTCTATTAATTTGGTAATTAAGGTCCACAGAACGAGAGGCCTGCTCTCATTCTGTATAAAAGGTACGGCATGACATCACAGCAATGGGGTAACATTTTTTTTGGTGGGTAGATCTCTTTTAGCTTGGCATTGAAAAAAGTGTGGGCGCCCCTGGTGTACAGGCTACTGGCTTACTGTGTTGTCTGTTAGCCGGGAAGCTTTTGCAGTCACATTCCCATTAGGCCAAGGAATTAAGAACGACCACCCTACATTTTATGTGGCCTGGAGGATCGGTGTTGTGGCCGTTCGTGCAAAACGGGCCCCGCCCCCTCCTGCAAACATTCTTCAGGCAGACTGTTGTGTCTGAAGGAGAGCTCGAAGCGTCACTTTTATGCCACAATGAAGCAATTGAAGGGAGCTACAGTGTACACACACACACACACACACACACACACACACACACACACACACACACACACACACACACACACACACACACACACACACACACACACACACACACACACACACACACACACCCTGCTGTGCCTTTGATTTAGAAGAAAAGATGAAGTAGCGGAAAATCGTGTTGGGCAAAATTTTAAATTGGTCATATATGACAGAGACAGACAGAGAGACAGCAAGACCCGCAGAGAGAGAAGCAGAGTGAGGGGAGAGAGTGAGGGGAGAGAGTGAGGGAGAGAGAGAGAGAGAGAGAGAGAGAGACAGACAGACAGACAGACAGACAGACAGACAGACAGACAGACAGACAGACAGACAGACAGACAGACAGACAGACAGACAGACAGACAGACAGTGAACTTAAGGGAGAGATTCCTAAGTTGAAAGCTTTCTCACCAGACTGTACCAAGTTAAATGCCAAGGACACATTACCTGATGGCATGTGCTAACACGCACTGTGACGCACGCACGCAGACACACACACATGCACGCACGCCCACACACGCACGCACACACACGCACAGACACCTGATATTGTGTGAATAATTAGTGAGCGTGTGTGCTTGTTCATATATACCGGTACTCTCTCTCTCTCCGTAGCCCACTCTCTCTCTGTATCTCTGTCACTTTCTGTCTGTCTGTCTGTCTGTCCCTCTTTTTTTCTTTATGTTTAGTCTCACGCTCCATCTGTTTCCATCTGTCTTTCCGACGTGAAAGAGGAGAACGCGAGAAACAAGAGAGAATTGCGAAGCGAGGGCAGGAGAGGAGAGGAGAGGAGAGGAGAGGAGAGGAGAGATGAAGTGAGATGAAAGACCAGAGGGGAGAGGTGGAGCAGTGCTGATATGCCAAGTCCTATTCGGGTCTCCGTTGTTGTCATGCCAGCTCCTCCTGCTTTTCCCAACGGACACAGTTGTCTGTGGCAGAACCTCCCGCTCAGCAAGTTCTTCAAATGCAGTCGTATAGATATGAGCTCTTCCAGGGCAAAGCGGTACAGAGCGGCCTATAGCTGGAACTCCATGATCTGGTCAAATAATATGTGATCTGGCCCTTAGCTGGTTTTCAACATAGACCTGCTGTTGTTGTCCAAATATGTTGGGACTATATAGCACGCATATATATATATATTGATATATAACTGGCTCACTGGAAACACTATGCTACACGGTACACCAGTGGATCGCAAAGTGTCCTTGATTGGGTTCCAAACGGCCCTGTACGGGCGTGTTATGGGGGGATCCTTGAGATTAAAATGTTTCAGAACCACGACTGCATCACACTTTCAACAAAAATGAGTTCCATGTGCCTCATGTGGCTTTGTGTGTCGTCTTGTCCCGTGTTGGTGGGCCCTGTGGTCGGTCGGTTGGAGCTACGGATGAATCATTGAGCTAACTGGCTGTGTTCAGGGTGGCAGAACATCATCATGTAATGAGTACCAGAGCTTTAGAGTATGACCTACCTACAGAACAACGTCAACGCTCATTGGCTGTTCACAATGAATGTTGCCTCAGTTGGGTGTTTTTCAAGATATATTTTACATCTTTATCTGATAGGACAGTAGACAGACGAGAGAGAGAGAGAGAGAGAGAGAGAGAGAGAGAGAGAGAGAGAGAGAGAGAGAGAGATTGGGAGTGACGCGCAACAAATGTTGGGATCGGGATTCGAACCCACGACAGCGACACGCTGTCCAGATGGATTAGCAGCCTATAGGTGCCCAGTGCCCGGACGTCTGGAGACTGCCCATAGATCCGAAGTCCTGTTAGTCCGAAAATGCATTAAGGTTTGGTGAACATGCATTAAGGTTTGGTGAACATGCGCTGCTCCCGTGCTTGCGTGCGGTTATGTTTAGGTTAGGGTTAATAATTTCAGAACAATGAAACTTCAGACTAATGACATATGGCACCGGACGTCTAGGGCTAGGCCAGTCTTCCGGACCAATAATTCAAT
>OOFJ01138327.1:0-10449 GCA_900323375.1 Benthosema glaciale
TGTCCTTGAGCAAGACACTTAACCCCGAATTGCTCCTGATGTGCTAGTAGGCGCCTTGCATGGTTTCAGCTGCCATCAGTGTGTGAATGGGTGAATGTAATGCACAATCTATGTAAAGCGCCTTCTGGCCATTCCTTCCTTTGCACTCCAGTCAGTCCACTGACCACATGGCTCACGGGTAACAACAATTGATTGGCACGAGAATCGTTATAGTACACTGAGGTTTTGCCCTCTCCCCCCCGTCCCCGGCCCTCCACCAGAGAATAAGTGTCTGTCTGTTAACACAGATGTAGCATTTACATTGCTGCATGTTACATGTTAATGCTGTCACACTGTGCTTGTGTCCATTGATTTTCTAGGCATGTCTTCTGTTTATTTAAACCCAGGTCTCCTTCATGGGAAATCAAAGACTTTAGCCCTCATTTAATGCGTAGCACACAGGTTTTGGGGTGCGGCCACTGGGGGACCAAATCAATTGTAAAGGAAGACAATGGGGCATCCCAATTTTGGGCTTGCCATTATTGTAAAAAAAAAAAAAAAAATGGCAGATCTACATGCAACAAGTTGTGAGCTTGTAGATTGGCTATTGATCTTGAATCTCTCTGGACGTAACTGAGCTGAACCAAATTTAACTAAACCTGAACTCCATTAGTGGACGTATTTGTTTACTTTGGAATGTAGTGCTAAGTTTACACACTTGTGTTTTGTAATGCCAAGGCGCTGCCATGGCCAGTGTGTGTTGCTGAAACAAGCCATGAGGCAGCATAGGGGTTCGTCAAGGCTTTATGCTGGCACAGCACTGTTTTGTGCATGTGTTTCTCTCTTACGATGTTTCCCTCTCTCTCTCTCTCTCTCTCTCACAAGCACATATACGCGACCATAAGATTCCAAAGGACGCAGAGCCGCATGGCTTCTTCGGTGGTTTTTGTATTGAAGTCAATACAAAATAAGCTCCTTCCGCGCGACACAATGCCGCGGAGGCAAGCGTCCAGGAAACGCTTGCCTTGTGTCGCGTGGGTGGAGCTCATTTTGTATTGACTTCAATACAAATACCACCGAAGAAGCCATGCGGCTCTTGTCACTTTTTGGACGCGCAAGTGTGCTCGCCCTATCTCTCTCTCTCTCTCTCTCTCTCTCTCTCTCTGGCCCTCTCTATCTATCTCTCTCTCTCTCTCTCTCTCTCTCCCATAGGCCAACCATGTTGTTTCTTTTTCTTTCTGCCAGTCTGTTTCTTGGAAAGCAGCGAGTCTGAGAGAGAAAAAAAAACCCAAATCACCGTTCCATCGTGGAAGAATCCCATTGTTGTCTTAACTACTAATCCTAAGCCCCTGCATGACTTATAGCCATAAGACATGAGGAGTATCATAATTTGCATTGCTCAAGAAGCGTATATATCACTGGGCGTATTTCCATATCTAGATGCTGAATCTTAGTCATGCACAACAGTACAGCGCAGTACAGAGCGTTCAGACCTGTTCTAGCCTGGAGGACAGGCCAAGTATTATAGTGGTACCTTATTTTCTTTTTTTTGGGTATGTGGCCGACGGTTGCAACCAGAACAACGCACAATCGGTGCAACTGTTGTTAAATCATCTGCACGGTACCCAGACGCTATTATTCCTTGTATCACTGAATGACCTTGTTTCGGGGATGCACCAGTACCGTCCACAATACAACTACAGTATGAGTTTGGATAAATCAGGATGAGACACAATTTTATGCACCCTGGCGTTTATTCTTTCCTTCACTCCTTCCTTTTCTATCTACTAGCTTTCTTCATTCTTCCTCACTGCCATTGTGAATTGTAAAGATCTAACAGGGTGGCGTGATAAAATCAGGAATGCACGGAAAGTGCAAAGTAGAACTGCGACTTTCATTGCAGTTAAAACTTGCGCCTGATTCTCTGAATTTTACATGGAGTGGCTTTTGTAGGGCTATACCTTTATAACCATAATGAATGTCCAATGAAATCTTTACAGCTGTCAGTCAGTATAGCTGTCAAGATTCTCCAGATTCTCCAGCTCCTCCAGTCGCCAGTGGCACGTTATCGATGTGTCTGAGAGTTTAAAAAAAAAAAAACACTATGAGATATCAGAAATGTTTTCAGCCTAGTTCTCATCCAGTGCATCCCAATGTGATGTAATTAAGCATTCTAACCCTGAGGTCCCAATTATGGGTGCACATAGAAATATTTAAAAGATTCCGCTGAAGGTGTATAAAGCTCACAACGCATCACAAGACATGGTGTGAGCTTGTAGATGGGAGAGTTCTGAAATATTTGAAAACTATAACAACACATGGTGCTTGTTCTGCTACTGACAAAGGTTCATATATAGTGCATATATAGTCTTCACGTCAACATGGGTTGTACATTGTTTAACATTATTCCAACACCTTGAGGCAATAAGATGACCGGAAAGGAGTTCAGATTTCCAGCACATTAGACTCCACTCCAGTGCCAACCTTTGCAAACCCCTTCTATAAATTAACAGTCAAGGTCAAGGTCTGTGTTTAAAGCTGTCACCTGCGGCCCATGAGCATAACTCAAACAGATTAACTTGCAGGGAAGAAGATATTGAACCTCTGTTTAATGCTGAGCTCTTGCTAATAGAATATGAGTGTGTATGAAGTGCTTGTGTTGTGTGTGTGCACTGCAATATATGAGTCTGTATGAGTGTATGTAAAATGTGTACGTGTATGTGCATAGCGTGGAATGATTGCATTCTTTATGCAAATGCACAATTTCAAAGTGCATTTCCAAGGCGTGGTGGAACATTTTTCCCATTTTGTGTGCGTGCGTGCGCGCTTGCGTGTGTGCTTGCTTGCCTGCGTGCATGTGTGTCCAACAGTTGACTCTCCCCATGGACTGGACTCCTACACTCTGTCAGCATAATCTGTTTTAGAATATACACACGTACATGGACAGCCTGTTTATGTTTATAGCACCATTTAGGGAAAGCATCTCTGGGTATATCTCCTAGGTGTGCGTGTGTGTGTGTGTGCACTGTGCCCATTATGTGAGTGTGCACTAAGAGATTCTTATTGGCTGAATGTCAGTGTCTTGCTCCCTGACAGGTATTATTAATGTGTTATGAGCTATGTTTCAACCGCTGGAAATGTTCCATGCAGCGATACTGCATAATTCATTCAGCGTGGTGTATCAATTATGGTTTTGAGGTTTCACAAAGAGAGCGATCAGTGTCAATTAATAGAGAGATACTGTAGTAGGCAGGGAATTAATTTTGAATCATTACATTTCACTACTATATATGGTCATCGAGTCATCTCCAAAATCAATACAAGTTTGACAGTTCTACTACTGCTGCTATCATGTTTCCATTTTTTGGTTACCTATACCTGTACTGGAATAAGACGACTATGTGTTTCCGAGGCTACCTTATACCTGTAATTGAAAGTAGACAACTCCTTCCACACTTTTGTGCGTGTGCATGCTTTCACACATACATCTAAGCATCTTTTTACCCGTCCTGGATTTGTTCATTGAAACTTACATTTATATTTATATCTATTAGTAACTCGGGTTGGTCCATGTGCAGACTGGCTTAATAGACTAGATTAGACTAAGGGCTCCATCTTTGTCACGCACTAAACCCCTTATGCCTAAACGTATTTGCCTTTTTACTATTTTGAAGAACATTTTTGAATAGTTAAAATGGCTAGGCTGCAAGCTCACAACATGTCAATGTAGATTGGCTAGTTGAACTATTCAAAAATGTTTTTCAAAATAGTAAAATAAGACAAAGAAGTTAGGGGCAAGGGGTTTAGCGTGTGACGAAAATGGAGCCCTAAATCTCCAGTTTGGTATTTTGTATACTATTTACGTGATACCACTAGTTTACTGATTTTATTTATTTAGTTTTAGCACAACATAAAACATACAAAATTTGGGAATTTGTAAAAAAAGGAAATAAACAAAAATATAGTGCTAGGAGGAGGCAAGAAGCCCTAGGGCTTATACGAGGCCTCCACCCAAGTGGAATCTCCAGACATAGAAACATGATTTAAGTACAATTTACATGATTATTTGAAAATAATTTGATTGCATAGACAGCAGAAATCAGACAGCATGAACACATGATTACTATTGGATACTACACGATTGGCATAATTGGTACACATGATTGAGATACTGATTGTGAAACAAAAAGGCATAATTGTAATTGAAAAATTGATTGTACAAGATGAGGCATGATTGTTTACAGCATGATTATCGGATATTGTCAATATGCTTCTATATTATTATTATTATCATCATTAGTTGATAACAACAATAAATACAAGCAGGTAGCGCACATGGTGATTAAAATTTGAATAATTGAAGTGTTCTATCGTCTCTCTATTTCTCTATCTATAGTTGGTCACAGTTGTGTGTTTGTACACATGTGATGTGTGCATGCATGGATGTGGGTCTGAGAAATTCTTGATGTGAATATCATTTTGAAAAGCCTGTATTGCTTTTTAAAAGTGTTTGTGCAGACGTGCTTGCTATGCATGCGTGACTATACCGCCTGTCCACGTGAGTCTCTTCAGTTGAACAATAACATATAAATGGATGGATTCTATACTCTCGTTCAGGTCAATTTAGTGAGAGTGCAGAGATGTTCACTGCGGGGTGTGACGTCTGTGCACTGTTGCATGTGACAGTATGCACTGAAAGAATGCACCCATCTTCTACTTGTTGACGTACAAAGCACAGGTTACAGAGGTTTTTCCTGAGGTCAGAGGTGAAGGCCGTGCAGGTGGGTTTTACGCATCGAGGGTGTCCTCTCTATACGTAAAGACAGCCATAAGCCAGTGCCGAGCGCTAGTGTCAACGTTGTGCCTTCCCATGCTGATAACAGGCACTCTCCCCATTTTTTATGTATTTTTTTTTCTAAATGTTTTTTTTGTGGCTTTTGCCTTTATTGTATATATTTTATGGATGGATAGACAGCAGGCTGACAGGAGGGAGGTGACACGCAGCAAAGGCCGTGGGGATTGGGAGTCGAATCCGGCCAAGTTTTAATATCAAAAACATTTTCTACTTACTGTATAGGGCTATACAGTCTATACAGTCGGATATGCATGTGATATCATTATCATATACAGTCGGATATGCATGTGATATCATTATCATACAAGGAAGTTATGCGGGAAGCCGGGAACACCTACTTTCTGGCCTTTGACAGCCCATACATCCAAACAGAGAAGTCCTATCCAATGGCATTTAACAACGTTAAACACTCAATTTGCCACTCACTTTATGCATGCGCATACATACCCTCTATACTACAGTGTTCCAGATTGATCCATTATACAATTATTGGTGTTTTGTCAAACATATTATGATATTACTTTACTTTACACCAGATTTAACAGAGATGCCCGGACATTGAACACTAAACTAAACTGACACAACAAGACACGAGAGGACAGCACAACATAGTACGATACGATACGATACGATACGATACGATACGATACGATACGATACGATACGATACGATACGATACGATACGATACAACTTTATTGTCAGTTTACACTGAAATTTGTCTTACGACCATGACGTCACTGTTCAAGTACATATAGGACATTGACAATACAAAAAACAAAGAAAGACATTACATGACAAATCACAGAAACAGATCAAGAGCAAGAACATACATATCCTCTGGCCTAACGACTTTGGTTTAAAAGCAGAACAGACTGGTGTACAAAAGTTCTTTAGTCTGTTTTTCTTATATTTAGGGCTCATAAAGGGCAACAGTTGATATTCCTCATTTAAAACACAGTAATAAAAAGAGAAAATAAGAGTTGGGAGAAATAAGAAAAGTAATAAAACTATTGCTAGCGTAGGCCAACTCTAATTTGTGGACTGAGAGTCATACATGATCACAAGAATGGTTGTTATTTTTTAACCACCGTTTCACTTTCAATTGTCCTTTAAAAGCTGTGAAAGTGGGGATTTCCCTCAGTGTGACAGGGAGCTCATTCCGGTATTGACAACCTTTGACGGAAAGAACATTTTGCCTGAAGGTAGACTTATAAACTCCTTGAGAGGAGGAGGAGCTAAATCATTTTAGACATTTATAGATATAACAGGCACTTTTGGAATTTCTGACGTTCACCCAGCCCTATTTACAAGTGAAATGCAACAAGTGGGTGTTATGTTTTCACTTAAATAGCTATTATTTACAAGCAAATTGTTTTTTACAAGCACTAAGTTCGAATAAATATGGCCTTTAGACTTCCTCTTGTGACCTGGTGGTCTTTAGGATTGATTTTAAAATTCTTTTAACAGTTTATGAAGCCCTGAACGGTCTTGCACCTTCCTACCTCCGTGACTGCCTACCCAGATATGTTCCTAACCGCCCCCCTCAGGTCCTCCACTGCTGGCCTCCTTGAAGTGCCTAGAAAAATGTCTACAAAAAAATATGGTGGTGAGGCAGTTTTGTTACTATGGGCCTACAGCCTGGAATAGACTTCCTTTTGAACTCAGACATGCACATTTTTAAAGCTCAACTTAAAACTCACCTTTTTACTCTTGCTTTTAGTTGATTTTTTAACATCTTTGCTCTGACTGATTTGCTATGTGCTTTGTCTTTCGTCCATCTCTGTTTTTATGCTTCTGCTTGTTTTATTTAATTTTGTATTCTTATGCTTTTATTTATATTTACCACTGTTTACTCTGCTGCTTGCCTGTGTTTTGCTTGTAATTTCTTTTGTCATGTTTTATGTTCTGCCTGTGAAGCACTTTGAGTTGCATTTTATGTATGAAAGGTGCAAAGTTTATTATTATTATTATTATACTCTCTATTCTCACCTGTGCAACTGATTTCTCAAAAGTCAAGAAAAAAAAAAAAGGAAATCACACCTGTGTGAAGTGAGCGTTGCACCCCGGGGACCCTGGAACATATAGAGCCCCAGGAACAGCCCCGGGCTCATACTGTAGTAGTGTACTCTGTTCCGCTCTACTTGCCACTTTAGGTGTTTTTTTCGTGCTCGGACATACAGACACAGAGACAGACATATGGACGGACGGACTTAGCTCCGTAATGGAGCGGAGGCACCGCTCAAAAAACAATATGCAAAGGCAAGAAAGCTGCCTACTCCTTTTTAAAAGTTTTACAAATCTCTTTGGCACGTGTTCACGGGGAGGGTTCAACTTTGATCAATGGATCTCAAGAAACAATGCTTGGCTCTGCGAATAATCTGGCAAATTCCTGCTATTCTCCCCCTTTAAAGTTTACAAATGATCCAGGAGTCTACGGCGGTGCCCAGCTAGACCTGCAGACATTGCAAGGAGGCATAAATCATGTCTCTGGAGAGACGTTATGATAAGTCCAGGGTTGCAGGCAGCATTAACACTTGATTGATTACAAATCTGTTCGGGGCGTTTATAGTGCACATGCGTACATGAAGCGTGTGCGCACGCGGCACGCACATAATTTATCGTGTAAATAAGTGTGTGTGTGTGTGTGTGTGTGTGTGTGTGTGTGTGTGTGTGTGTGTGTGTGTGTGTGTGTGTGTGTGTGTGTGTGCTACAAAGGTTTATAAATCAGATGCAGACTGAACATGGACTCCCAAGTAATTTATATAAATAATCTTTTTTATCTATTTCATCAGAGCACATTAGTCACGCAGAGCTAAGTACAGCCAGGGTAAATACATCACCCAAATTATTATGATTTCAGTGATCTATGATGCGCGCATGAGCCGAAGCATTTCACCGATGTCAGCGTATAGAGCATACTTAACTGTATATGGCCTTTCAGTCACAGTGCAAGACAAAAGCTCTTTGTGGCACGGTCAATCACCATTCAAAGACATCGTAGGGCATTGGGTTAGTTAAATGTATACCGACAAATGCATCCTCTGCCTGGGGGCGGGGCGGCTGCGGCTCAGGAGGTCGCCATTTGGGAAGCAAAAGGTTATCCCCTCACTCCTCCCGATGAGCAGCTTGGTCCCTTGCGCGGTTGCCTCCAGGGTTGGTGTGTGAATGCGCATCGTACATCTTTGGATAAAGGTGGGCTATAAATGCAGACTGTTTACCCTTTAAGCCTCTTCTTGGTGGCTTAAATGGGGAGGTCTTGCTGCGCTAATTGAGACCGCAGGTCGCAGCTATAACTATGAAATTGTGCATTCCCTGCCAGTCGCTTGGTCACGCCCCATATATGGTCATGCCTCGTGACATCACGTGATGTCATCAATATTAAGCCCATATATGGAGATCGCTGATGTCACCAGTATTGGCCAGCGACTTTACGTCTCACATCAAACCTCAATCCCTTTGATCTCAAATATATGGAGCTGACCTGTTCTGACATTCCCCATCCATCCTTCCTCTTCGATGTCTCCCTTTTGACTGATACCTGTCAATTTAAACTCTAGACAGGTCTGCCCCAAAGTTATTAGTCTATCCGGTGAAAACTAGAGTTCTCAACATGCCCGAAAATTAAGGCCCGGCCCTACAGTACCTGGGCCCTCATCAAACCGTGTACACTCGAGACAATGCCCCCGCTTTCACCCTTAGATCTCCATATATGGAGCACACAAGTATATACACAAGTATATATATACATCAACACAAGTTGATGTATATATACATCAACTTGTGTGATGGTGGTGAAAAAAAGAGTGTTCTGATAAGGATCTGATCACCTTTCATAATAATTCAGTAGATTCCACCTTATGTGAAAAGATCAGAGAGAGAGAGAGAGAGCAGCAGGTGTGTGTGTGTTGAGAAACATCTACTGTTGCATCAGATGTTTGACTCGACAAGCTCCCCTGTCACATCACTTTTCAACATCACGTGCATTCTCATTCCTATCTCGTAATAGATTGACACACAAGTTAAAACACATTAACGAGGCTGTAGGCTCAAAAAGTCACGTCCAATGTTGTAAAAAGCAGCCAAAAGGTTTTTCATACTTTATTCTTCATTAGATTCTGACCTCAGCCCTGCAGCACACGTTTTCCATGAGTGGATGCGGTTGTGCTTTTTGTTAACACCAGTAAAAACGTGCAAGCCTCGTGCCTCGTGTCGCATTCCAATAGTCTTGGAATAGTAAATCACGTCCTCGCGAACGAGACGAGACCGTGCATGACGTCGAACGCATGCCACGTCAAGAGACATTCCAGTGCTTTTGTCTATAGGGCCAAACATCTGACACTTGGTCAGATGACGTTCAACCCGTCACCGATGAGAGGAATGAGTGAAAAGGGGGTAGAAGGTAAAGGTATAGGGAGGACAGGAAGGTTTGCAGAAGTAGGGAGGGTATAGGGAAAGGGCAGGAAGAAACAAGAAGATGAGGGGAGAGAGAGGGACATTGACAGTAATTAATGCTCAGGAGTGTCGGAAGACGTCTCAATCAGTCTGCACGCGGTCTGCTCTGCTGCCGAGGCTTGCCTGGGACAGATACTGACACATCGCTTGTTCGCTAAGATCCCTTACCTCTGTACTCGACTAAGTAGGTTAGAGGTTGACAGCGGGAAAGATGAAGGCACCAGGATGGGGGCACGTCTTTGAAGTCAGTTATGTTAGAAGGGTGGCAGAGGCCTAGCGGCTACGGCTACGCGTGACAAGAAGGCTGCTGCGTGATGGTTTGACACAGTGGAAGACTGTGTGGCTCTCTATATACCGTTATCACTTTATATTAGTTTAGGCATTCCAGAGTGCACGTGCTGTATGCAGTGCCTCGTGGGTGTGCAGTGGGTTTGTTGTACCTGTGCGTTTATGGACGTGCTGTTGTGCGATTGCATTCGACGGGAATACAATAAAATAAATACATGGTGTGTGCCTGTGTGTGTGCCTGTGTGTGTCTGCGTGCGTGCGTGCGTGTGTGTGTGCATGTGCGTGCGTGGGGTGCGTGTAAGCATTATTAGGTCTCAGAGACCTGCACTGTCTACCTGACAGCATGAGTCATGTTTCAATTGTAGTGCTGTATCCCTTTGGATTCGTATAGATGGCCACAATATACATCTGTAGAGGGTATAATGCGCGTGACATCATCATCATACCCGCAAGTTATGCAGGAACGGCTATACCGAGTGGCAAAAAAATCGTTTCTGCATGGCCTTGACAGCCCATACGTCCACACAGCAAAGAGCTATCATCAGATAGCTCTGCATTGAACAATGTTAAAGGACAACTTTGTTTTTTTTCAACCAAGGTTCATGTTTTAGGTTGTTATTAGACAAAGTAAAAGGTGGGTGTTATTTTTTTCTTCACTTGCTGCTTTCCTTCGTTTTAGTGATTTTAGCTGTTTTTGACAGGGGGGTGGGGGCATGCGAACACGGGGCTAAATATGTATTTTTTGCCAAACTTGATAGCGATTTACCCCCGCCCCCCTGTCAAAAACAGCTAAAATCACTAAAACGAAGGAAAGCAGCAAGTGAAGAAAAAATAACACCCACCTTTTACTTTGTCTAATAACAACCTAAAACA
>OOFJ01138342.1:0-11397 GCA_900323375.1 Benthosema glaciale
GGGGGGGTAATCATTTCCTCTCCCTTTGGCATGCTGAAAGGTGTTTTTTCAGGCCTGTTTTAAAGGACGCCAAAGATTTACTCTTTTTGAGGGAGGGAGTCAGGGCATTCCACACTTGGGTGGCTGTGCTGTAGAAGGAGAATTTGCCCATGTTTGTTTTGAACGTGGGTGGTACCAGATCATTGTTCTCGCTTCCTCTTGTCTTGTGTCTGTGGGAGTCGCTAACCTTTTTGAGGTAGTTTGTCAAGTAGGCGGGTACAGATGGCACAGAGGGCAAGGCTGCATTTACAATTTTAAATGTCAGTCCCAGTTTTAATTGTTTAACTCTGTTTTCTGCCCTGAGCCACCCAAGACTGTCAAAATGGGTTGCAAAGAGATGGGTCATGGGCCCCAGACCGAGGAGTAGTTGAATAAGTTTGTTTTACTAGGTGATAGACCATACTGTATTCATTTCACACTCACAGAGATGAATTGAACATGATGTACCTGTTGTAAACAAGTCTTAGTGCCATCATGGTTTCATCCACAACGTAGCACTTTTTGTATTGACTCGTGCTTTCATTTGAAATGTAGCCATTCTACAGTCTATAAATAATGTAATAAATAATTTATATTTTGATCAACGTTTGCTGTTATCTCTCCTATGGCACCACATCAAAACAGACAGAACGGTTAAGTTCTCATCAAATTGTGCTTTGTGGCTCAAATGCAGAATAAATAAGTAATGCACCTTGACGTGAAAAAAGGTTGAAAACCACTTAAAAAAAAAGAAAGAAACTTTAAATGAAGGACTGTACTGTGACTTTTACTGTGACTTGTCATGCTATAACCGAGGATCAATATTATGCTGCCAGAAGTACATCGGTGCCGTCAGGAGCTCCCATTCTCCAGGTGTTGTAATTGCAAAGCTTTCGCTTCCACGCGTGTGAGAGTCTGAAACAATTTAAACGTGTCAGGAAGATACAGAAACTCTTGGCCCTGCAGTGTCTCGCGTGAAACAAGTTACTGGGACAGTATTATTAATATTTTGTGTGTGCGTGTGTGTGCGTGTGTGTGTGTGTGTGTGTGTGTGTGTGTGTGTGTGTGTGTGCCACATTGCAGTTTCATGAAGAGAAGACATCTGTTGTCCTTCCTCACACTACGTATTCATTAAAAAGGACACGTCACCCCCTTTTTGCAACCAGATCTTAATTTAATTTAATGTTTGGGAAACAAGCATTATGGGAATTGTAGTCCAGGAAGGAAGTGAGCACGCACGCACGCACGCACGCACGCATCATGAGTTTCATCATGGGACACTGAAATAGTAAAATAGCTACATTACCCACAGAAACTCCCCCAGGTAAGGTGTTTCTTGTCTCCCAAGCAAGATCTGGTTGCAACAGTGTCCCCTTTAAGATAATCTGACTGTTTCAGGATTACTTCACAATGCCATGGGCGCCGCTACGCATCACGCCGGGTCGCTCACTCTCTGACAGCCAGGTTGGAGTGTGAGTGAATCAATGTTCATGTCAACTTTGTCAATTAACCCCCACATCGATATGAATGTGCCCGTGGGTGGACCCCCATCTGAAAAGGTTTGTGTGTGCCAGAGAACCCCAGAAGAGCATTTACCAAAAACGAATTAAAAAGGTTGAGAATCAATTTCTCTTTGTTTTTCTTCTTCTTCTTTTTTTTTTAAACTTTTGTAGGTAGAATCGAAGTTCCTCTTTAAATGCTAATGTGATTCCGCTGGCCTTAAAACTGTGAATCTCTTGCTGCACAGTGAATGCTTGTACTGTATGCTAAAGCAACTATTGTTTACTCTTTGAATATGATTATTTCGTATGGATGGGGACCAGAGGGAATGTGATAAATTGGCAGGTAATAGGGCTCGAAGGCTCGCCAATGCACTTGGCCCCCATGGCATACTTGGCAGGCAAGAGGCAGTGTATGTCCCTGCCGGTGTGTGTGCATGCGCGAGAGAGGAGAAAAAAATATATATGTTTTTGTAATAATGCGAGTGTTTACTTTTTCGTGCATGTCAATGAAGTTTGCAAAAGGGGGTGAAGTGTCCCCTTTAAGATAATTACAAGTAGAAAGAGGATGCCCACGCCAGTGTGTGTGTGTGTGTGTGTGTGTGTGTGTGTGTGTGAGTGTGTGTGTGTGCTAGCGTGCACATGTGAGTACGGTAGTGCATGTGTGGAGAATGGAGATATACAGTTGCGCTACTTAAGTGTGTCACATGGCGGTAAGGCGAGCTTTGCGTGAGAGCCCCAAAGAAAAGGGACACAGTGGCAATGCACGTAAGTGTGTGTGTGTGTGTGTGTGTGTGTGTGGTTGGTGTGTGTTTAAGTAGCACATAATTAGCCATAAAAGGCAGAGAAAGATACACTTTGTGTCCGTCTTTTGCGTGCGTGTGAATGAGTGAATGTGTGTGGGGTGTGCGTGCATGCGTGTGTGCGTTGCGTACTGTACATACCGAGGCTCCAGAGCGCATGCTGAGCTGCCAGTTCCTTGGCGTTTTCCTCCAACGTCCACAGCTTGTCTGGCATGAAGCTGCTATCGATGGATGGGATGCACACCTACACACACGCACACGCACCCCCATTTGAAAACATATGCCAGGGACCCCCATGACAGAAGATTTTTACGGCTCTATACTAGTCATTCGCAACCCGTTTAGTTTCAAGGACCCCCAGTTTGACATGCATTAGTCTACACAGACCCCCGTTTAATGGCATCTCTATCTCTGGGACCCCCAATTTACATTATAAAATCAATCTTTAACTCCGTTTTGGTTTCATTTGCACACTCAGAGTTACAGACCCATAAGAGTCCATTTGGTTCCAAACTATCATTTAGCTGGGGCAGACCGGCCGTTGATCCAGGCAACAAAGCGTGCGTTCATCGCTCCCCGTTTGAAAGGCCCTTAACCTTGTATACGAGCACTAGTTTGTTGTCTAACCTGTATATGAGTAATAGTCGGTTGTCTTGTCTTGTATATGAGCAATAATTTTCTGTCTAACCATGTATACGTAGTCTGTTTATTGTCTAATCTTCTGTACGAGCAGTAGTTTGTTGTCCAACCCCGTCTATGAGCAGTAGTTTAGCCTCTAACGCTGTACCAGTCTGTATATGAGCCAAACATAGTTTTCTGTCTAACTGTGTATTACGTAGTTAAGTTTATCGCCTCACCTTGTATATGAGACCCAGCTGATTGTTGGGCCCCGGAGCAGAGTACAGGTGGTACTCGGGCGGCTGCCAGTGGTTCTTGTCGCAGTACAACTCCAGCAGGCTCACGGCGGTGGACAGCTGGCTGGGCCGCAGGCAGCAGAGGCTGGTGGAGGAGAGGGGCGTGCCGGGCAGGCAGGGAAACACAGAGTGCTCGCCGTCCGCCACTCCTGCAAAGAATAAGACACACACACTATTGCTGCAAACGAATATTCCAAATTCAAAACGAATTTTCTAATTAAAAAAATAAATTAATAACCGAATTTATCAAATTAAGGTTCGATTAATTAATAAAAAAATGCTGCGCGAGTTCTCGAGAGCACAGCACCCTGCATCAGGCGTGTTTATGGATCCCACCGCAAAAGAACAAGGAGGCGCGGCCTTTGCGCTTAGAGGCAGCCCACGGCCGGCTTGAGTGATCCATAAACACGCCTCAGGTGGAGGCAGAAGGCAGGAGGGAGTCAGTCTAGCTTCTGCTTTACCATAGGACGGTGCGGTGTGTAAACGAGAGCCAAGTTAACACGTTGTGAGCTTGTAGATTAGCACCGGCAAATATAGTTAAAGAACAAAGAAATCAGCTGCCTCGCACCACTCTGTACGGACTTTAGCAAGACTGTCGGTCGGAGACTCGGAGTAGCAGCACCACCACCACCACATGTTACTATCATTATCAATAAAAAAAATCTGGTCGTGAAGGCAGAGAGTTTACTTTACAGTGAGACTCCGACCGACAACGCAACGTAAAAACAATGCATGGATTCTCTCGCGTTAAAGCTCTGTGACACATTTATCTTGTTGTAGCCTACCTTAATTTGATTTAAACCAAAAACAAATGCTTTTGAATGATTGATTGATTATTTCCCGTTCCATTACGTTGACGTAAGAACTTCATACAGCAGGCGGCGGCAGCGCTCGGCACTATGTATTGTGCATATTGGAGCGATGCGTCTCCGCATCTAAATTAAACCATACAACAAATAGGCTATTAAGATACTTATGAATCATTCATTTCATTTGATCTCGCAAGAGAGCGCATTTCTCAGCATCAACCGCGGCTAATACAGGACCGGTGGATATAGACAAAGAAAGAGGAAGTTTCACTGCATATTAGGCTGCAATATTTGATATTAAAATTATATATTCGGAATTCGAAACTTTCGATATTCGTTCGAAACCACGAGGGGTTTTAAAAGGAATATTCGACTGTCATTTTTGGCCAATTCTGACCGCACTAACACACACCATGGCAATAATGTCAGCCCCGAAAAATCTTTATTCATCCAATATGAGTGGCTTTGGGAACCAACCAACCAACCAACGGCTAATGACCAGGTTGGTTGGAGCCTATCTCCTTGTTTCTGTGGCGTGAGGTGCAGCTTGAGGTATAGCTAAGTGCACTCCGTGGGAATTGAACCTGCGAGTCTGCGACCTCTGTGCATGCGTGCGTGAGTGCGTGCGTGCGTGTGCGTGCCTGCATGCATGCGTGGAAATAGTAGTACTGTATCACTGTGGAGAACTACTCTCTTACAAGTAAAAGTCCGGTATTCAAACTTTACTTGATTAAAAGGACAACAGTTTGGCATCAAAATATAGTTAAAATACTAAAAGTAAAAGTACTGATTAGACGGAATGTCCAATTTCACAAAATGTCTAATGTGTATATATATAAAAATCCTTTGAAAGGGGAAGCAACGCGTTGTGAGCTTGTAGATTGGCTTTTTCCAAATAGCCGGAGTATATATAGGTACGGTATGCTTTGTAATATTAATCAAAATCTAGAAAGTAAATAGTAACGTTATGTTTTCAAAATAATTGTAGTGGAGTAAAAGTGCCATAATTGAAAACCAGAAATCCTCAAGTAAAAAAAAGAAAATACCTCAAATGTCTAGTTACTCTCCACCACTGTGGACACACCTAATGACCAGGCCACTGAGCTGGTATGTATGCGTATGGTAATTTGTTCGTGTCCAACTCGCCTGCCTCTGTTTTCAGAATGATTTGGCCATTCCAGTGGAGTTCCAGTCGCTACTGTCACTAGTGTTACAAGCAACACTCTGAATCCAGAATGAAGAGAGAGTCAGTTACCAACCACTGGAGTGAAAACTGGACACACACCCAACCTACGTACCAGTGTTGATTTCGTCAACTAAGACGAAAAATGTCCGTCGACTACCTTTTTTCACCGACAAAAACCTGAATCTAGCTATGACGACTAAAACTGAGACTAAATATATTGACGATTCCGTCAACAAATAAAAACTAGACTAAAATGTTAGGAAGGGACAAGTGGAGATCCATTATAATTTTGTCATTTTACACTTAGTGGCATGCTGAAAATAGCAGATCTACCTTAATACACAATGAAAATCAGTCATTATGACGGCATCAAAGCCCACCAAAATACAATTAGTCGACTAAGTCAACTGTAGATTTAGTCAGCTAAATCTTATGATATTTAGTCGACTAAAATTAGACTAACACTAAAACATTCCAGGTGACTAAAACTAAATTAAAACTATTCAAGAGACTATGGGCCCTATTATGCGCTTCTTAAGTACCAGTTCTTAAGTCTTAACTTTAGAACTGGAGGTGTGGCCAATGCTGTTTGGCCACTCAAAATGGCTAAACGGCATTGACCACACCTCCAATTCTCAAGTTAAGACTTAAGAACTGGCACTTAAGAAGCGCAAAATAGGGCCCTATGACTTTATTGTAAGCACCCTGTATGGTCTCTGCCAGGGCAGAACCTCTTATCTCCATAGTCAAACCATTTGTGTTTTCGTTTCTTTTTTTTTTGCTTTTGTGTTTTTCGTAAATGAATGGCCTACTTTGATCATAGTACACAAAAGCACCAAAAGCAAAACGCACAGCAAAGTGAAGCTTTTGGTCACGCTTCACACACCGTTGTCACTGTTGTCGTGCTTCACGTGACATCACAATAGAGCATTAAATGGTGAGATGGAATTCAGTTCCCAGTGGATTCCTCATCGCCAGCACGTCAGTGCAACCACTCTTGCAATTTCACCAGAATTGTTTGTTTATGTTATGGATTCAACACAAGCTTGCAAGCACACACAAGCACGCACACACATGAACACGCACACGCACGCACGCACGCACGCACGCACACTGAAGCCTGGAGCAATAAACAACATCAAACTCAATTCATCCATCATGTCGGGACGAATGGAGTTTGATAGGCCTATTGTGTTTTTGATATTGCGTTTCGCCAGTTGCAGACTGCCACTGACAGCACTGCCACGGACTAAGAATACATGGAGATGGGCATGTTGGGACCAAATAAACAATATGCCCTGAAGTGGTAACTTTTGTGACAGTAAATAAATCCTCTCACGTCTCTCGCAAACACAGCAAGTGTTCCGAACGTAAGCATGTTTCCCTGTCAACAAATACCCGTTGAGTGGTGCAATCCACTTTCGATTTACTGCCATGATCCATACGGAGCACATTCCATAACTTCACAGTGGTAAATCTGTGCTACTTTAACTCAGAATAGCACGGGGGGGAAAAAATCAAGCGTGGCTTGTGGTGCAAAATGATTAGGCTTGGGGATGGATGCTTGGGAATTTTGGAGAGATCACTTGACTAGCAAGTATACGGTGCGTTTCCAACGACTAGTTTATTTATTTATTAATTATTTTGCAGATCTGCAGTTTCTGCATTGATCTCATAAATTGCCCATATGAAATCCTCGAGATGGAAATCCGTCCCCACGGCAGAGAACTTTAATCCCTAGAGTAGAGTATGTACAGTAAGCCTTGCTGAGCCATGTGTGCTCCATAGGGTGCTCCTGTTACTGTAGCCAACTGTGTCTTGGAGCATTTTAAAAAAAGGGTCTCGCTGGAATGAGAGAGGCTTGATTGATAGATTAGAAATGATATTTCACAGTACAGTATGTAGAATGTGTACATTTCAAACGAAAGAAAGAACGTCAATACGAAAACTGCAACTTTGAGGACGAAAGTCACGAAACTGAAAAGCATTAAGACTTGTTTCCACCAGGGTCCTCCGTTTTCAATTCATCAGAACATTTTAACCGAATCTCTGCCAACCACAAACCACCTGGCGCGCGTTGTGAAATCCGTGATCTCGAACCGCGGTCGGCAAATTGTGATGATGAAGGCAAAACTAGGGTGTTTTGTTTGTTTTTTTACCTGAGAGGCTCACTGGGGAGAGGGAGGAACTCATTGGTTATATAGTCAGCACATATAAGGGAGGACAGAGTAGGTACAAAATAATAATAATAATTAGGAGATACGAGGTATTCTTTCTGGCCGAGGAATGAGGAAGTGAACGGCATCGCGCAAATATCACAGAGAAGGATAGGCAAACTACAAAGAAATCACACCAAGGTGTGAACTGAGTGGTGCTGTGTGTACTCTGTATTGGTGAAACAGTGCCCCCTGTTGGTACGCTAAACATTGGTACTCAAAAACATAGGGACATAGGTAGGGAGGGACAAAGCCAGGCCTTGGAGTGGTTGCACCCCTCAAAATAATAATAATTAAAAAAATGAGTGAATTTACTGAAATCAGAGAGAGAGTCTACCATTACTGCGTGGTACCCCCTCAAGGACCACTGATTTTTTTTACAAGTATCCTACTGACTGCAGCTGTTTGCCCAGCTATTGTTAGAAAACCAGCAAGCAATTCCAGCACAGCCCCTCCGGGTCATGGGATATAAATTGTATTGTTTTATTTCCAAACGACATGGATTCAGCGTTTTGGTTTGTTTTCCCACAATCCTTTTTGTTGTGGGCATGTTCATCGTTCCCACACGTTTGAGTGGATCCTTTTCCAGAACATTTCCAGGATATTCAATGTGACACAGCCTATAATATACAGCATGGGTATATACAGTTACAGTATATTTGACAATACTGAATTGTAGCAATATACTGTTTTGGAGAGAACTCTAAAATATGAACTGAAAGGGCACCATTCTCATGTACAGTAAAAGAGAGGCGCTTTTAGCGAGCTGTTCTGCTTTCACTCAACTACCTCAGGGTGTCCTACTGGTCCTACTGGTAAATGATATATGATATATATGAATATATATTTTGAGATTGGGGTCTGCGGCCAGTTACATATAATTCCGTGGTGCGCACAGCGCAGCGCATCGTGGGAGGGGAGCTTCATCCTCTTCAGAACATTCATGAGAAATGCTGCGTGGCTAAAAGTATAATCAGGGACATTCACCACCCCAGCCACAGCCTGTTCAAGCCGCTGCCGCACCCACGGCCAGGCAAGCGGTACAGGAGCATCAGGAGCAGCACCACCAGACTCCTAAACAGCTTTTACTTGTCAGC
This sequence comes from Benthosema glaciale, assembly GCA_900323375.1. Classification (NCBI taxonomy): domain Eukaryota; kingdom Metazoa; phylum Chordata; class Actinopteri; order Myctophiformes; family Myctophidae; genus Benthosema; species Benthosema glaciale. The sequence goes on from OOFJ01138342.1 coordinate 8,543, forward strand.
CATTTAGACTTCTGAACAAGAGCTAATTTTGATGCAGTCTGAACTGACTCATGTTTTATTTATTATGCGCTCATTGTCATATATGCACTTATGCTCTTTTCTCTACCTTTTAGCTGCAATGATGAGCCTGCACAACCAAGTTTTTCACCCGCGTTACGTAATGTGATGTGACAATAAAAATGGATTCTGATTCTGATTCGGGACCTTGACATGAAATAGTGTGAGAAGAATTACCGCTGACATAGAAACATAGGGTTTTTCAGAAAACTGTCATGATTTAGAAGACATTCGTAGAATCTGGCCTCAGCTCTGAATGGGTTAAAACGCACTGTAAGTGTTGGAGATATGAGGTTTCCACCCGACAGAGACCATGTACTCTAACAAGATCTCTAAAGTCAGTTGCAAAAAAAGATTTCAGGCTGGATTTTCTATCCCTCTCTCTCAGCACAAACACACAACACAACAACAGTCTGACAGTGTTCAGCAGCTAGCGGCTAGAGAGATGAGAATGAGCTGAATGGGGTGAATGTTGTCTGGTTAGGTTTGCCGAAAGCTGAAAACCGCTCGAGAAAAGTGTGGTGTTGATGTGGATCGGCCACTATAAACCCCTCGACGTGTTGCTCAAAGGCCTCACTGACACGAGTACAACAAGCTAAACTAAACTAACCCGGCCCAGACATGTCTCTGTGGAGTTGATAGGATTTGTGAAGCTGGAGGAAGTGTTGTACATCCTGATTCAGATGGGTTTTATTCACCGCAGCGGTTTTGTATGTCGTCTGTCAGGTGGGCAAACCTCGTAAATTACAAAAACTCTTTACTTCAGGTGGGGAAACCTCGTAAATTACAAAAACTCTTTACTTTTCAGGAATTCAAATTCAAAAAGGGCAAACGTGGAAGATCCACGAGCTCGAAACACTCGTGGATCGGCTACGTTTTGATGCTTTTGCCTGACACGGTGTAAGATGAAGTAGGGTGTTCGTTTGTGAAGAAAAAAATAAACACAAAAAGTTAAAATATGAAGATAGAAGGTTTCTTCCAAACAGCACCGCCATGTTACGTATTATGAAAATCAATTTTGAAGAGTGCACATGCGCACGCACGCACGCACACACACACAAACTCCTCACCTCCCGGTCCGTAGCACACAGTGCCTCCTAGGCGCGGTGGCAGGGACTGCACCGTCCGTGGTGGTCGCGGTGTGTCTCCTTGACCTCCTCCCCTCATGCCTCCATCTTCACCCTGTGAGGCTCCTCCCCCTGCTCCTCCTCCTGGGGCTGTCATAACCGTGACATTTTACCGTTAAGAGCCTTCTAAATCCCAACAGTTTTCTGAAAAAAACGATGCTGCTTTATTGTCAGTGGTGCTAAAACTCAGGACCACCCAAAATGATGTGTGTTTGACCGCCGACCCCCATCTCTAAATGTCATGTCCAAAACCATCTTGAAAAGAAAGTGAAACGTTTGTTTTGTGAAGAATGGCCCTGGGGACATATATATTTAAATTTGGGGGTTCTTGATTAGTTTGAGGCGTCATTCACATGTATCAAACACCATCAAACAAATGTTTGGTGTCTGATTGCTGCTCCAATTCATTTCCAATGGAAGTCACATGGTTTGAACAAACACTTGTGTTTGATTGGGGGGAGGGAGACAATCAAACACAAGTGTTTGTTCAAACCATGTGACTTCCATTGGAAAAACATTGAGGCGGCCATGATACACAGGCAGAGAACATTTGTTCTTTATGTGTGTATGAGGCCTAATCAGACAAGTTTGTTTAATGGGGCGGAGGGGCAGAACACCACCAGCAATCAAACAAACTTGTCTGATTAAACCATGTGACTCCCATTGAAAATGAAATGGAGCAGCAATCAAACAGCAACAAACATTTGTTTGATGGTGTTTGACACCAGTAAACTAGGCCATATGCCACTACAATGCTTTTCCAATGGGAGTCACAAGGTTTGTACAAAACATTTGTTTGATTGCTGATGGTCACACGGGTGTGATTTTACAGACAAAATCACACCCGTGTAAAGTGAGTGGTGCAACTCCATGTGTGGGTCCCACAGGAACGGGCCCAGGGTGCCGGCCCAGTTCCGGCAAGCCGCCCCATGTCCGAAACGGTAGAGAAATGAGAGCGTTAGGGTCCCCGGAACATGCAGACCCCCATGAACGTGCCCAGGGGGGCGGGCCGGGCCTGTTTCTGCGAGCAGCCTCAGGTCCAAAACAGTAGAGAAATGACAGAGTTACTTTCGTGCTCTTTCGTGCATGGATGGACCCAGGCAGGAACCCAGGAACGGACGGACACACAATGGAGTGGTTGCACCACTCAAAAAAACAAGGCCAACACTGACCTTCATGTCTGCGGTTGTGGCCCCTCCACCAGCGGTTGCCCAGGTAGCCACTCCCCCTGGCCCATTGGCTCTTGTCTCTGCCTCCTTCAGCTCCATCCTTATAGGTCGGTTTGGCCAGGCTGACCTGGGTTAGCAAACGGATGACAAATTAAGATAACAGTCGTAGACATTCTTTTCGGCTGACACCACTACTGACAATGTTTGGCCACGGACCCCCATCTGAAAATGTGTTGTTCCAGGAACCATCTCAGAAGCAAAGATTTGAGTTAAAAACGTTTGCTCTGAAAGAATACATATTCAAAGATCTGCGGCACATTTTCACAATTAAGATCAAAATAAAAATAACAGATCTACAAGCTATCTACGAGCTTGTAGATCTACGAGCTTGTAGATCTGCTAATTCTCAATAGCCAGATACACCAAAAGGGTTTCCCGTCCTGAATTAAGCAAAGATCATTCTACCAGCTCGTAGATCTACAAGCTCGTAGATAGCTTGTAG
>OOFJ01138356.1:0-11678 GCA_900323375.1 Benthosema glaciale
TTTCTTTGGCATCCATTGTTAGATATGGCTATATAATGACCACAGATGTGGTCTAAAAGTGTGAAAAAGGTATTATTCATTTCACTGGACCTTTAAATTGATATTTTGGAGAATGTTTGCTTGTATTAATTGCTATTTGTTTTTGAGTGGTGTGAAACACCACTCCTATAACCAGCTTTGTTCTGGACTCGAAACGTCCCGTGTCACACCCCCTCCACCGTAGACAGGTATTCATTCAAGTCATTTGAGTTCAAACGGGTAGGAATCATTACATAAGAGTCATGTGAAGACTAGTACGTAAAACGTTACATCAGACCAGTGCTGGACAGTGCGTATAAAAGGGGACAGTGCGTATAAAAGGGGATCTTCATCTTAGAATCTTCAACGACGCCAGTCCGTATAAGACCTCACACCACTCAGTTCACACGGGTGTGATTTTTTCTATTGTATTAATGTTTTTCCTTTTTTTCATACTACCGTATTTTCCGGACTATAAGGCGCACTTAAAAGCCTTTAATTTTCTCAAAAAACGACAGTGCGCCTTATAGTCCGGTGCGCCTTATATATGCATCAATTGGTTAATAATGGTTGATCCATACTGGTTGTACAGTCTATTCTATTCTATGTGCCTTATAATCCGGTGCGCCTTATATATGAAAACAGTTCTAAAAAAGGCCATTCATTGAAGGTGCGCCTTATAATCCGGTGCGCCTTATAGTCCGGAAAATACGGGTATGTTGTTTCCTGTTTTAACTATGCTCTGTGAAGCACTTCTTTGGAACACTGTTTTGAAAGGTGCTATACAAATAAAGTTCATTATCATAATAATTTATAGTTATTATTATTAGGGATGTCCCGATACTGTATCGGGAAAAGTATCGGACCGGCCCTTATTTGTCATATGGGTTCATATCGGTATAACCACAGATGACACATCGGTAACACTATGGCTGTAAATAAAAAGGTGGGGCTATTCCCGGTCCGTGAATAGCCCCATATAAGATTTTTTTTTTTTTTTGTATTATTATATTTATTATTCTCTGGTATCGGTATTCTGTATCGGTATCGGCTAACACGGAAATTGTGGTATCGGGATCGGATCGGAAAATAAAAAAGTGGATTGGGACATCCCTAATTATTATTATTATATTTCTTGTTTACAGGACTTGGTTAAAAGTCACCTCCAGACCGCAGTCAGAGAAGAGGTGGAGATGCTCAGAGAGCAGATCAAAGAACTTCAGGAAAGAAATGATGAACTAGAGCGAGAGAATTATATCCTTAGATGTCTACACTGACACACACACACACGCACACACTCAACTCAACTCACTGACATGCACGCACACACACACTCAACTCACTGACACCCACGTACGTGCGCACACACGCACACATGCACATGCACACACACGCTGAACTCACTGACACACACTCAACTCACTGACACGCACGCACGCACGCAGGGTCGTGCACAGAGTGTTAGAGGGGCAGGGGCTGAAATCCCATAAGAGGGCACTTTTGGCCCTCTGCTATAAGTGGGAAAATAGCAGATCTACAAGCTTGTAGATCTGCTATTTTCCGGGGCACAACCCAGCACTCTTTAGCTAGTGGAGATGCTGGTGTAATGACATGGAATTCGAAAAACAAAATTGTTCAACACAAAATAGTGTGTTAAAGTTCAGGAGTTCACCTCGGAAAAAAGCAATTCTCTTTAATGCTGGCATGGAAAGGAAAGGAGTGGCACTTTGCATTTCTTTCACCATAATAACAGACTTTGATGTCTATGTGTGCACATCCCTACACACACGCACGCACACACACACACACACACACACACACACCTACCTTCTATTGTACTGTACTTCTTTCTAATGTGCCTGTCCTTGCAAACAAACGGTTAATAAAGTATTCAATCAATCAATGAATATGTGTTTACTATGTGATCAATAAGTTTAGTCTCATGGTGAATACTGGTAGTAAGTGGGTAGTAAGTTAATATAATAGATTTGATTTGATTTGACAGCACTGTGAAAACAAGTAGAATATATTTGTTACTTTGACATTTTATTATGAATAATTATTAGGTTGGTTTTGCTGTTGTCAGTAAATAAGAGCATCCATTGCATGCACTTTACTACTGGATATGCTATATGCTTTTTGGTTTTGTTTTTACAAAATGTAAAACATAAATAATTTGGTCTTCAAGAACCTTGTATTATATTTATGTAATCAAATAAGATTCTTTTAGCAGATTTCCTGTGCTCTACTTGTATTCACTCTTCAGCATTTAGAACAATGGTGACGCCTGCTGGACAGTCTGTGTGACTACACCCTGCATCATTACAGTAAAGGCTCATTCATTCATAGTTCAATTTTTCGGTGATTTAGTTGATTACCGTTTTCACCACCGAACGGTGGTTTGGTCGCCATCGCTCATAGTCTTATGACAACCTTCCCGCCGTTCGCGGGTGTTCCTGTGACCACGGTGGTGAGTAAAAACAGAGAGCAGGGCTAGAAAGAGTGGTGGTTTGAGGTGATGTGACGTCATGTTGTAGTTTTTTGGAACCACCGAAAAATCTAACTATGAATGAGCCTTAACACATGGAACCAAATGAAATGGACCCCCACAGGCCAATCTGTTTAAAAATATAACAGTATAAAAGGTACAGATTAATTCAAACAGGTGCTAAAAGGACACCACAATAAGTCCAGACCATGTTTCCATTAAGGTCCTGTGTATTCACTTAATTTAAAGATAAACAATAATAGCCTAATGCAAGACATCATGCATATACGAGTAGTAATGACGTTGTTGGTTGAGGGGAGGGGCTGGGTCATATCTGGTGATGATCTTTAGGCCTGATTCACACTGGCAGCCAAATCTAGCCTGAATCAGATCTGAGTCACTTCAGGATTGAAATCCTATTGGTTTAAATGGTCAATCCTGAAGTGACTCAGATCTGATTCAGGCTAGATTTGGCTACCAGTGTGAATCTGAAGACTTGTTACAAACCTCCTGTTCCTCCTACTTCTGGGAAGTTACTTTTTGACTCCCCATCATTTTGTTCCTGGATTAACGCCAGTCCCACATACAGTGTACACAATACACTCATGTAAATTGAAATTGAATGAAAATTATAAAGATTTAAATAATGTGTGGTTATTATTAAAGATGGCTCTTGTATTGCTTCAGTTGGCAACTCGATTTCTGTAGTACTTGTGTCAATCAAAATCCCCAAATTAGAGATATGCTCCGATAATTTGACACCGATCGGTGTTCGACCAATGATGGCGATTTTAAGATCGCTCGACCGTCCGACGTGCGACGTCACCGGCGAATGGCTCGGTGCTCCATATATAAACCTCGCGGCCATCGGAGCCCATGCTACGACAGCAGAACACAGCTTTTGGCTCTTGTTCACAACGTCGACGACAGGGAAGGTGCATGTACGTGTCACCATGGCAACCAGAGACGCCAGTGGAAGGGGTGGCGCCTCGTCGGCTGTTTTCTTAACTATTTGGGCTTCTGTGGCGACGGCGTCGGAGCACTTCCTACTTCCTCGTTGTGTCGAAGACGCAGGGAGGGTGATCTTAAACTCCCTATTCACTTCAATAGGTCATCGGCATTTTACCCAATCTGTGATCGGCAATTTACCCTATCTGGAGAAACTGCATCTTTTTTTCACCATTTAAGTGGTATAAATGTCAATCAGATATTTAGTATAATATCATTTTCCATATTTGTGACAAGCCTCAACAGTCTCCCCTTCCTCCACACACACAGGAACAGTTTTGACGTGGGTTTTCACATATAATATGGAAATATTCAAACTTGCCCTTTACGCACAAGATCGATATCGCTATCAGACTTATCGGTATCGGCAAATCGGGGATCGGTCCCAAAAAACCTGATCAGAGCATCCCTACACCAAAATCCACTAGAATACTGGAAATTGCATCTACTTTGATACAAGTCCCCCAGACCCCCGATTGGTCACTGTCTCCCCCATTGTGAAAGTAGCTCTCAAGTCAAAACTGTGTGTGTGTGTGTGTGTGTGTGTGTGCGTGTGTGTGCGTGTGTGTGTGCGTGCGTGCGTGCGTGCCGCTGTACAGGGGAGAGGTTTTTGGTGTGTAGATCTGGTTGAGCATTAGATGATACTAGATATATCTTGTTTAGCTGGTCATTGGGTTAAGGTTTAGTTATGTTTGTTAGTTTGGCGTTAGGGTTAGAGTGAGTCATTGTGAAGGTAGCTGTCAAGTCAAAACAGCTACACGAGTCACAACAATCTATAGTAACCTGTAACCTCTCCCTTCACCTGCTTCTCTCTTCCTCCCCTCTCTCTCTCTCTCTCTCTCTCTCTCTCTCTCTCCAGGGCTGGACTGGGTCAAAAAATGTGGCCCCTGACATTTGGCCCAGACCGGCCCACCACCACAACCGGCAAGCAGGATAGCAGATCACTCTACCGCCCTGCTCTGTTGAAGCTCACACAAACAAACAAACAAGCCCTATAAAACCACAAAACTGGGGGCTTGGTCCACCAGGCATATGCCCTGTTGTTCGTCAAGTGGCCAGCCCTCACCTCTCTCTCTCTCTCTCTCTCTCTCTCTCTCTCTCTCTCTGGGTATCTCGGCGCTCTCTTGCGCCGACAAGGGCCGAAAGAAAGACACATGTCCGCCTGGCCTCTTCCGTTTTTTTTTTTAGACAGGTGGCAGAGGGAAAATAAGCTCTGCCGCATCATGGGAAACGCTTGCCTCCGCGGCATTCTGATGCGTGAGTGGAGCGTCTTTCGGCCGCGCTTGTCCGCGCAAGTGTGCTTGTGGTCTCTCTCTCTCTCTCTCCCATCTCCCCTCTCCTTACTAGCCCTTCCTCTCCTCTAGCCAATCACAGCTCAAGATGACATCTGACTTCTGGATAGATAGATAGATAGATAGGAATGAATGTACGTAGGCCTACTGTATGTAAGATTCTTGTCCGCTGAACTAATAGAGTCCTGGACTTGAACCAGCTCTCCTGCACAACCACTGACTAAATAAGGTTTATTAAAGCTTGTGTCCAACCAACCAAGACACATGCATGTGGGCGTGGCTGGTGGTCAGAGAGGGAGAGGCCATAAACGGCCCGGGGACCAATAAGGACGCTTCGTGATGATAGAGAAGGTGTGTGTGTTCACGGAGAGCTGCAGACACTGATGGACACACTCAACCGGTAGGTGTGTGTGTGTGTGTGTGTGTGTGTCTGTCTGTCTGTCTGTCTGTCTGTCTGTCTGTCTGTCTGTCTGTCTGTCTGTCTGTCTGTCTGTCTGTCTGTCTGTCTGTCTGTCTGTCTGTGTCTCTCTTTGTCTGTTTCTGAGTCTGTCTGTCTGTCTGTGTACGTGCGTGTGTCCACGTGTGTGTGTCAGAGAGAAGGTCAGATCTTTATATTATACTGTTTGACCGGTGTACCACAGGGCTGTGTAATGTTGCGTTGTTGTGGCTTTGTAGATCGGCTGTTGATGTTGGTGAAAAGGGGTCAAGAGATATACAATAATTAACCCATTATAGGCAGGAAGGAACCCCTTTTTGTAACCCTACCATTCTAGACGGGAACCCCTCTTGGGGTTCTGTAGTACAGTATGTAAACAACTTAGGTCAGTATTTAGAAGGCTTTAGAATCGGCCTCAGTTCAAATGGGTTAATGAACTGCATCGGTAACTGTTAAATAACTCAATATTGTGACAGTAATCATTGCTATAGTGTGTGTTCAGTAACAGTGTTAAATAACTCAATATTGTGACAGTAATCATTGCTATAGTGTGTGTTCAGTAACAGTGTTAAATAGCTCTATATTGTGATAGTATAGTCATTCATTTATGTGATCTCTCTCAGTAAGAGGTTGGTGATTTTTAGCATTAGCTTATCAGCTTTGCAACTAGCATTAGCAGCATTAGAGGCTTTAGGATTAAAGCTCACAACATTGTGTCACTCTACAGGCTATGGGATGTACTCTAGGCTGACTGTGACAGAGGACTAGGCTACTGTATAGATCCCATAGCCGCCCCCTAGACTAGAGGGATGACTGATTCTGTGATTGTTCGTAAACCCCCAAAACTATGAAATGCACTTCCCATTGCATTGCAGACTCGCTCAGACTCGCATCAGAACTGCAGACTCGCTCCCAATCTTCTGTCGCAGTCTGAAAACGCACCTCTACAGACTCCATCTTAGTCCATAGCACTTGCAGTAGTACTTGCCCTATAGCGTGGACCATGAGGGTTGGACTGGGACAAAAATTCGGCCCGGTCATTTTCGCGTGAATTTGGCCCAGACCGGCCCACCAAGTCATTTTCACACAAATTTGGCCCAGACTGGCCCACCACAACCAGCGTGCAGATATCAGAAACTCTACCACCCGTTCCGTCAGGGCACACACCAACAAACAAGCCCTAATACCACCACTTTTACAGAACAACATTAACGATACAAACCAACAGACAACTACACAACCCTTTGTTGCTCTTACAAGAATGATGCTGGCAAAAGGTACAATACAGGCCTGTCAAAAAAAAAAAAAAAAAAAAAACGGTCGCACCTATATTGATTTCCTACTGTTACGTTCTTAGCTTATGTGATTCACATTTACTTCTTTGTATGTATATGATTTATTGCCATGCTTTTTCTTTTTTTCATGCTTAATGTAAGTCACTCTGGATTAAGAGTGTCTGCTTAAATGCCTAAATTGTAAAAACGCTTTCCATTTCCGTTCAGTTCTTCACGGAATCGTCAGGATGCTGCTGTGCTCCCATTGGTCAGTAGCAGTGTGGCTGGTATGGTCGTCTCTGATTGGCCTGCCGGCGGTGTGGGCGGCAACCTTCAACCTGGCCCTGATTGGTCCATGGCAATGTGACCCGATGTTCTCCAGAGCGCTGCCCTCGGCCGCGGTGAACCTGGCGTTGTACCGGTTACGACTGGACGACACTCTGAGCTACAGCTACAAGGTCACCCTATTGGACGAAGACTGCTCTCTGTCTAGAGGTCATTAGCATATTAATTAACTAGGCTACCTAATTAACCAGCCAAGTGTTTTCATTTAAATTATTTTTTTTTTTAAGTTTTAAAGTTTTTGCGGCTAGCCCGGCCAACATGTTTTTTTTTTAACCATGTTTGTTTTAAAAACTCCATTGACAATGAAGATAAATTAATGTTTGTTTTGTCGCTAAAACACAAACATTATGTTGTAATCTATGATTGTAAGATGATAAGAGTGTCCCTCACTTCACACAGGTGTGATTTTTTTAATATATATTTATATGATTGGCAGCTGTCACTCAGCTGGCCGACATGGAGGGAGATGGCCACGCCTACATCGGACCCTTTAACCCCGCCCTGTGCCACGCCGCGTCCCTATTCGCCGAGCACTGGGAGGCGGGGCTGGCGTCCCCGGGCTGTCTGGAAGCTGATTGGCCCAGCCTGCCGCCCATCACCCCTCCCAGCAGAGTTCTGTTTGCAGTCCTCAGACACTTCCGCTGGGCGCATGTGGCCGTGGTCTCTGGTACGTCTACACGCACGCACACACACACACACCTAGAAGGCCCCGTACACACATAAAGAACGCATGTTCTGTGCTCTGCCTGTGTTTCATGGCCGCCTCAATGCTTTTCCAATGGAAGTCAAACCATGTGACTTCCAATGGAAAAGGCCTAAGGATACACATGGCACCTGTGCCACACACACACACACACACACACACACACACACACACACACACACACCTATAACTATAAGGCCTCACTCACACATTCGAAACAGAGAAAGGACACGCATTCTGTCTGTTTCAAATGTGTGAGCGACCCATATGGGTACCAGAGCCATCTAGTAGAAGAGATGCGATATCGAGGGGGCAGAAAACAGCCTTGTTCACGTGGTTCATGTATGAGCCCATAGACTCCAATGCATTCCGTAACTTCCGGCCAATAGGGACAGCTTGTCCCCATGCTCAATAGAAGTCTATGTAGAGGAGCCGCCATTGGACCGGCCCCATGAAGTGAACAGAGTTTGCTTAACTCTGTCAATACTCCAAGGCTTGCCCCTTCTTTTCCTCCACACAGACAAACTGGTCAGAACAGCCCAAACAGAGCAATGTTTGACAAGTTGTTACAGCTATTGTTATTGATATGTGTTGTGTTAATTAAAACTGTTCGTGTGTGTGCGTGCGTGCGTGCGCGCGCGTGCCCCGTGTTTGATTTACATCACAGGACGGTCTGACCTATGGGAGGGCACGGCACAGGAATTGGCCTCCGCCCTCAGAGCTCTGGGCCTTCCGGTTGGTCCCGTGGTTTCCATGAAGACCAGGAAGGGGGCGGGGACTCGAGAAGCACTGGAGGCCATCAGAGCAGCGGACGGGGTCAAAGGTCAGACATTTGATAGATAGCTGTCGGGAAGAAATAACCTAACTCCAAAATGTTCATTTTTCAGGAAATTTAAAAAACATATATATTTCAAGAAGCTAGCTCCTTGTTTATAAGCAGCTTCTAGTCTGTGCTACTTCTGTGTTGCAGCAGCATAACAGTGACCTCACTGTCGAATCCTTGGCATCTTTATCGCAGCCTTAGTTTCACGTGCGTTCATCCCTGTCAGGATCACGCTAATTAAACACTTAAACATTCAAGTACAACTATCAGAAGATGTAACACAAGTAGACACATTCCATCCTTATTGGCTAAGATTGGCTTCCAAAGTTTGCACGAGTGGCCGGTTTTGTACAAAATGCCTCAAATCATACAATTGCTGTGGAACTGCACACACATCCCTACTAGGCTGAGGAACAAATGCCACACAATCCTCATCCCCACTAGGAGGAAATACCACAAAATCCTCATCCCCACTAGGCTGAGGAAGACCAGAGAATCCACATCCCTACTAGTAAAAATACCACAGAAGACAGTATCCAGGAAAAAAATAATATCATGGTTGTATGAGTTTTAGAATCTGCCTGTTATATACTGTAGTAGGGTGACTGTGGCTCAGGAGGTAGAGCAGGTCGTCCAATGATCCGTGGGTCGGCGGTTCGAATCCTGGCTCCTCCTGTCTACACGTCAAACTGTGCACGGGCAAGACATTGCTCCAGATGTGCTGATTGTGCCTTGGGTTTCCGCTGCCATCGGTGTATGAATGTGTGTGTGAATGTGTGAATGTAATGCACTATGTAAAGCGCCTTGGATAAAGGCGCTATATAAATGCACCATTTACCGTTTATATCCCCACTATGAGGCTGTAGGGTGGAATACATATGAATTAGTTTAAAGATCAAATATGAATTACATTAATGTGGTGAATATTAATTCATTTTTTTATAATCATGTGGATTTTTTTTTACTTTTTCTTCTAGTGGTCATCATGTGTATGAGCTCCGTCCTGATTGGTGGAGAAGACCAGAAAGAGCTCCTATTGGCTGCTCTGGACATGGGCATGGTTTCTGACGGTTACGTGTTTATTCCATACGACGCCCTGTTGTATGCCTTGCCTTACCAGGTAATTAACATATTCATTAGCTCATTAACATACACAATTCACTAACCTGTTGTATGCCTTACCTTACCAGGTAATTAACATATTCATTAGCTCATTAACATACACAATTCACTAACCTGTTGTATGCCTTACCTTACCAGGTAATTAACATATTCATTAGCTCATTAACATACACAATTCACTAACCTGTTGTATGCCTTACCTTACCAGGTAATTAACATATTCATTAGCTCATTAACATACACAATTCACTAACCTGTTGTATGCCTTACCTTACCAGGTAATTAACATATTCATTAGCTCATTAACATACTAATTCACTAACCTGTTGTATGCCTTACCTTACCAGGTAATTAACATATTCATTAGCTCATTAACATACACAATTCACTAACCTGTTGTGTGTCTTACCTTACCAGGTAATTAACATATTCATTAGCTCATTAACATACACAATTCACTAACCTGTTGTGTGTCTTACCTTACCAGGTAATTAACATATTCATTAGCTCATTAACATACACAATTCACTAACCTGTTGTGTGTCTTACCTTACCAGGTAATTAACATATTCATTAGCTCATTAACATACACAATTCACTAACCTGTTGTGTGTCTTAGCCCTCCCTTTTTTGAGGGGCACTAGTATAGCCCCTCCTATATTCAGCTATGAGAGTAGATTTCCGTCCTACACAAACATAAGGGGGCGCTGTTCAGACTTCTTTAAAGAAGTCTCCCAATGACAATGAATGGAGAATTTGTAGTGTCTGAGCAAATAGGCATACTGTCTATTTCCATGATAGTCATGATGATGTGTGCAATGATAAGAGCGCCCCTCACTTCACATGGGTGTGATTTTTTTAATTCATCCAATCAGGACACGGCGTTCCCTCAGCTGACCAACAGCACCCACCTGCAGCATGCGTACGGCGCCGTGGTTACCGTAACCATGGACTCGGAGCAGAGTTTCTACGAAACGTTCCGTCAAGCTCAGATCAGCAAAGAGATCCGCTCCGTTGTGGCCGCTACCGAGGTGACCTTTGACCTTTAGCCTCGTGTGTGTGTGTGTGTGTGTGTGTGTGTGTGTGTGTGCGCGCGCGAGCACGCATGTGCGTGTGTGTGCGTGCGTGTGTGTGTGTGTGTTGTGTATGTGTATGTTTATGTCTCTCTCCCAGAGTTAGTGTCGATGTGTCCTTGAGCACTTAACCCCTAATTGCTCCTGATGTGCTGGTACCTTGCATGGTTTCCGCTGCCATCAGTGTGTGAATGGGTGAATGTAATGCACAATCTATGTAAAGCGCCTTGGATAAAGGCGCTATATATAAATGCACCATTTACCATTTACAGCAATGATCTGTCGTATATACACTGTATAGGCTCCACTCCAGGCCTGTCAGTGTGTCGCGTGTTCGAGTCCCATTCACGACGACCTTTACTGCACATTAAATAATAATAAAATAATAATTTCTGTTTATTTCAGGTGTCTCCACTATTCGGGACGATATTCAACATGATATACTACGTTGCTAAGGCTGTAGAAGAGCGTCGTCAGGCAGGAGGCGGGAAGTGGGTGGTAGGCAACCAGCTCCTCCAATCAAACGGAGGATTTCAATTCCGCGGCTTCAACCAGGTCTGTATAATTATAATGATAATGAATCATTCATATAATTATGATGATAATTAACCTGAAATTTATATTTTAGCATCTATAGTAGAGAGATACTAAATATCAGATCTGCAAGCTCGCACTGTTCTCTTCTCTATAGATACTATAATATCAGATCTACAAGCTCACTCTCTCTCTCCTATAGATGCTCTAATGTATCTCTCTCTCTCTCTCAGTCTCTCTCGCCCTTCTATAGATGATATAATGTCTCTCTCTGTCTCTCTCTCTCTTCTATAGATGCTCTAATGTCTCTCTCTCACTCTCTCTCTCTCTTCTATAGATGCTCTAATGTCTCTCTCTCACTCTCTCTCTTCTATAGATGCTCTAATGTCTCACTCTCTCTTCTATAGATGCTCTAATGTCTCTCTCTCACTCTCTCTTCTATAGATGCTCTAATGTCTCTCTCTCTCACTCTCTCTCTCTCTCTTCTATAGATGCTCTAATGTCTCTCTCACTCTCTCTCTCTTCTATAGATGCTCTAATGTCTCTCTCTCACTCTCTCTCT
>OOFJ01138361.1:0-11290 GCA_900323375.1 Benthosema glaciale
AATATTTGCTTCTGGGAGGTCGCTGGAATTACATATTTTGAGATTGGGATCCGCGACCAAACACATATAATACTGGTGGTCCATGACATGAAATAGGTTGAGCACCACTGACATAGAAACATAGGGTATTTCAGAAAACTGTCAGAAAATTTGAAGGCATTTGTAGAATCGTCCGCAGGTCAACATGGGTTCATTCATCCTTGCTCAAGAGTGTGTTTGAAGGCCGTCCCGATGGGGCCGCTCTTTTTAATGTCGAGCACCTCATCACCACCAAGAAGTTGGACTGGAGTCATCACCTTCTTTGTATCTCAGCAGCACTCGACTCGCCTCAATTCTATATGACCGTTTCATGTGCGTTGATATCTGTGAGGTGGCTTTCTAAAATTCGTATAAAGTCTCCATTTACCATATTTTATTTATTCTGTCCTGACGTCTTATCCACCATTTATACATTATGGACATGGATGGTTCTTCGTTTCACAGGACCTTAAAAAAGGACCACTTCACCACTTGTCAACCTATCTTCATATCATTGGTTCTCACTAATGTTCATGATAAAATGTCAAAAAAGATTGTCCTACTCTGTCTGTGTCTCATTGGAGGGCAGTGGGCAGTTGTTCAGAAACTCTTCCACCATGCAGTGACATCATCATCGATGGGGAATCCAAGCCAATTAGAAACGGCAGGCTTGACAGTGGCCTATAATGAGACTGCCAGTCAAATGTTGAAATGAATGTACCCACTTGCCCTGCTGTGCTACGAAACCCGATGTACAGATTCATGTGCAGGTTAACAGACTCTGAGAACAATATCATTGTAGCACTCTCCAACCCTGCTAAGAGCTCTGTCAGGCTGTCATCTAAGGCTAGCTATGGAACCACTGGCGTTCTAGCCTGTATGTACAGAGATAGATAAGTCCCCTTTGTTTATTTATAGTTTGTTTATTTACTTCTGTGATTTTATGTTTTATATGTCTCAACCTATGGACCCCCCTGTGAGTGTCTTGAATAAAGTTTGAATTGAATTGATCTATTCTTGAAAAGTTGCAATACGATAATGGAAGCCATAGTTCTCGCACCAATACAAATCAGCCGTGTTCATCTCATCATCACCTGTCTGAGCACGGACCCAGTCAGTGTTCATCTCATCTGTCTCACCTGTCTGAGCACGGACCCAGTCAGTGTTCATCTCATCTGTCTCACCTGTCTGAGCACGGACCCAGGACACCGCCTTCATAGCCAGAAGCTGCCACTCATCCTGGGTGTCCGTCTTGAAACCATGGAGCCAAATCAGAGCCAAAACGGTGGTCCACACCTCCTGGCTCACCTAATAAAATCAAAAGCAACAACATAAATGCTTCACAAAAGAGTGTGTGTGCGTGCGTGCGTGCGTGCGTGCGCGTGTGCGTGCGTGCAAGACAATAGATGTATATAATTATCTCCCTGCTCTTAAATAGTTGCGCCGTTAATGTGCCGAACAGGGAATAATGTATAAGCACAGACTGAACAAGCCAACATGCTGGCATGTTGGCCGGGGATGGATTTCAGGCCACACACACAGCTCCTATTCGAAGCGAGACCGACAAAACTGACGCAAAAAATAATAATCATCTTGTCCAAACTTGTCTTTGGTGGCGTTATAGGACAATAAAAACAATGGCATTAGGAGCAACTAGGAGTCGTTCTAGAGTCGGATATTCTCGAGATCAATCTCGTTTTAAGCAGGGAAAGGGCTAATAATGTATTAATGGTGGCCTTAACACATAGTGATACAAGGTTTTGTGAAAATAGTCTGGTACTTAGGCTGTCTCTATGTTTTATTGTTTGTTTTGTATTGTTGTTTTGTATATGGACCTTAAGTTGCAACGCGTTGCATTGTGACACGTTGTGAACTTGTAGATCTGCTATTTCTGTCAAACAGATGCAGACCAAAATGCAGAGCCAATCAGGTGTCACCGTGTGTGTATTTGAAGTCATACTGTGAGCCAATCCCAGCGAGCACGGTCAGGACCTGGACGAATTAGTGACGTCTCTATGGGGGCCAGATCAGGTCAAACCAAGACTAGTCTGATCTGGCCCAGAATATCACCTGATTTCAACCAACATTAATTCTGCTCACTATGACGGACGTCCCTGGATGAATCAGAGAGTCCGATCGAGGCCAGATCAACTTAAGTCATATCATGACTCAGATCTGGCCCAGAATAAGCTATATTATTTAAACTGGTAAAGACGTCCTGGAAATGAGGTAAAGATCATCCCCATATGGGCTGTGATCTGGCCTAGTTCTGAACGTCACCGGAGTCACTGGAGGACGTCATCATAACGTTGTCATGACGTCATTTGGCTTGCTGGGATAGAGCACTTTCTCCACAAAGCCATTTGAGGAAAGCCCGCCAATCACGTGTGACAGCGTCTCGATTTTTGAAGTGAACCCATTCAGTTTATTGTCCTGCCCAGTCAATGCAGTGTTGCAATGCAGTGTTGTTTTTGGCAGCACATTTTGATTTTAGTTTTAGTCATAGTCCCTTGAATAGTTTTCATTTAGTTTGAGTCACATTTTAGTCACTTGGATTGTTTTACCTTTACTGTCTAGTTTTAGTAGACTACATGTCATAAGATTTTAGTCGACTAAACCTACAGATGATTTAGTCGACTAAATGAAAATAGCCGAACTACAAGCTTGTGAGCCTGTAGATACGACGCGCTGTGAGCTTGTAGATCGGCTATTTTCAGCATGCAACCAAGTGTAAAATGACTTGTATTGGATGTCTTGTCCACTACTCCCTTCCTAACATTTTAGTCCAGTTTTTATTTGTTGACGAAATTGTCAATATATTTAGTCTTAATTTAGTCACCATAGCTTAGTTTCCATTTAGTTTTCGTCAGTGAAAAAAGGTAGTCGACGAACATTTTTCGTCTTACTTTTAGTCGACGAGAACAACACTGCCACAATGACTATATTATACTCGACTTGACTGACCTGTGCAGGCATTGACTTTTCCACCTGGTCCTTGCTCTTCCCCAGTACATCTTCCACTAGGGTTGATGTCAGAGTCCAGGAGCCGGAGGCTTGCTGGAGGGAAACCAACTGCAGCAGTGTGTCTGGCTCAGGCTCATGAGCATCTACACAGCCATGCCTGAACGGAGATGCTATAGAGAAAATAGGAAGAATATAAAAGATTGCAGCGAGAATAGTTCATCGGTCTGTTGATCGTAGTTAAGATAGATGCTGTTAAAAATATTTTTTAGAACATACTCAAAGTGTAAAGGAATACAGAAAGCGTGAAATGAGCTCACACATGTACACTTTATGTACACTGCAGACAAATGCGCACCAAATGTGCATGTTTACAAAAAATATACCTGAGTCAATGGCAGCATTATCTTTGGGCTGGTGGCTGAAAAGTTGGGGAAACCATGATTTTGCTTTAGGAGATGCCAAGCCACTGAAGCCAGACATGGAGGGGGGTATGGCATGATGCCAGTCTGGAGATGCCAGGCCAGACGTGGAGGGGGGTATGGCATGATGCCAGTCTGGAGATGCCAGGCCAGACGTGGAGGGGGGCATGGCATACCAACGTTCTGTGGAAATGACAAAGTTCGGGTTAACCACAGGGGACTTTAAATTATGTTAAAGCACTTGAACTTCTTGAATTCTACCCATGTCAAATTAGGTCTTACAACTACTTACTACTAACTTGCTCAATATATAAAAATTGTATTATTAACAGTTGTATTATTTTCTTTCTTTTACCTTGCGACCTTGCGATTTTGACTGGAGGTCCTTGTGGATGACAAAATAACATTCGACTTTGTTTTTCTGGTGCATATCGACTAATGTTCCTGTCGATTTCCCTGGAGCTCCTATGTTTACACCCTATGACAGGGAAACCTATGACAGGGAAAGCATAACATATTTAGTCAACATTCCATTTCCATTCCATTCCAGTTATTTCTATACAGACAAAACAGAAGCAAATTAAATCTATTTCAAAATGACCAAACCTGCCTACCGTACCCATAACGTCACTAACTCAGAGCCTGCCTTTGCGGGGAATTTGCGTCATTTGCGTTAGTCTGGCCCAGCACCATTGGCGCAGATTGATTATAGCGCTTTTGATCGATCGAGTCGAGATGCTACTCACATTAGCACTGGGTTGCTAGCTGATGATGTCTAGAATTTCTCGTGCACCCGACCGCGCCCACTCTATCCGTTTCTTTCAATCGCTTTTATCTCCTATTCCTTTTCTGGTAAAAAACAAGGTTTATTCCACAGCCCATAGCCGACGCTGTGGTCCGCCTGGCAATGAGGCTTTCTCCTCGCAATGAGGCTTTCTCCTCGCAATGAGGCTTTCTCCTCGCAATGAGGCTTTCTCCTCCTCGCAATGAGGCTTTGTTGTCAGGTCGAAATGGGTTGTTAAAGCACTAAATAAAATCTGTGTCTACTTACGTGCCACTGGGACATTTCTGCGTATCAGAGGTCCTTGCACGGCCTCCCCGCTGCCTTTGGTGACGGCGATGAAGGCCGTGAAGGCACTGCTCACTCCTGACTGGACGCTGAGGTCCACCACCCTCTTCTTCAGCGCTCCATCCTGCTGCCAGGGAGGCTGGTCTCTCTGCTCCAGCTCCAGGGAGCGGATCAGGGCCCGGGCGCCCAGCCTGTGGACTGTCAGTCTGCAGTGCACACAGCGTCATGTTTTACACATATGATACTGGGCGGGAAGGAACCCCCTGTTGGTGTTTTAACCATTATGTCATGCTTTAGCTGTTGAAAAATAGCAGATCTACAAGCTTGTAGCGTGAAAAATCGTGATAATGTGGCGCAAATGTTTGAATATGTTTTCTTTAAGAGCGAACATTTTTACTCAAATATTTGCTTCTGGGAAAGGTCCCAGGAACTGGTATTTTCAG
Source organism: Benthosema glaciale (assembly GCA_900323375.1). Lineage (NCBI taxonomy): Eukaryota > Metazoa > Chordata > Actinopteri > Myctophiformes > Myctophidae > Benthosema > Benthosema glaciale. The sequence continues at coordinate 4,914 of OOFJ01138361.1, forward strand.
ATGGGGGTTCGCGGCCGAATACATATAATCATATAGATTGTGTCTAGAAAAACAAGTAGCCTACTTGTCTTGCATATGTATTAGTTGTTATATTCTGTAGGCCTATTAGCCTTTGAGTTATAAAATGTCTTTGGTACCCCTTAACGCCCCCTGCTGGGAGAGCCTAAAATCGCCTATGCCTATTATATCAGTGGTTTTCAACCTTTTTCATATCAAGGCCCATTATCTATTCTGCAATAGACCTTGCAGTAAGCCCCGCCCTCTCCCCAGTGTCCTACCACATGGGTGTCACAGACCACCATTTGACCATTTGACATCCCCCCAACTAAAGAATATGTACACATCTCCATGCTGTGTTGATGTCGGTACCAGAGGAGAGGTACAGTACAGTAAGAATTCTTCTACATTCTCTAATTGTGTAGACTTCTTGTAAAATAACTTTAGTAATGTACTTTGTAGATGTTTAAAACAATAACGTAACTACTGAGAGTGTAAAAATGAAGCCGAATGGACCCGACGTACGATCTATAAGGGTCCATTTGGTTACCAACTCTCATCATTTTTAGCTGGGTGGGGGAGCACCTGGAACCCTCCCTCCCTCTCCCCGGACCACTGGTTGAAAACCACCGTGTTATACAAAGGAAGAGTTTCTCTACTGAAAGAGAATAGTCTGCTTTACCTTCTGGTGCCTTCTGTTGGTTTGAGACCGAAGAGGAGCTGGTAGTTAACAGGTTGCTCTGACAGCCTGTATTTCACCTTCACACTGCCCTCGCTGGCACTGGAAATCTGACAGGAAAAGACGCAATGGGATAAAATGTATTAAAGGTTTTGTGACATTAATTTTCATTTATTTTTATTTTTTGTTTTTCTTTTAGGTTTTATGACCTTTGAACTTTGAACATTCAGTGGATTTTCTGTGGTCTGACGTTTTCTCTAGGTTCTGGAAAGGCTTTTGAACTACAATCAAAACAGGCAAAACGGTGAAAACAGTGACATCTTCTGGCAAATCCCATTACATATATGGGATTTGCACGTTGTGACATAACAAAGAGCAGGAATATGACAGCACTTGTTTGAGCCAGAAAAACCCGGACCACAGAAAATCTAGTTTTTGGGTGCAATTGAGCTCAGAAAACCTGAAAAAATTAAGAAAAGTTACAAAAACCTTTTTTTTATGTCACAATCCTTTAAAAAAAATATATTATTTATATATTATATTATATTATATAATATTTTCTTTAAGAGTGAACATTTTTACTCAAATATTTGCTTCTGGTGAGGTCCCTGGAACTGTATATTTTCAGATTGGGTGTCCGCGGGCCAAATACAGATAATTCTGGTGCTCCTTGACATGAAATAGTTTGAGCACCACTGACACAGAAACATAGGGTTTTTCAGAAAACTCATAATTTCAAAGACATTTTTAGGATCGTCGTCAGGTCGAAATGGGTTAATAATCAAAGTTGATTAAAGTAATTGATGGATTTGTTTTACCGACTGTGCTGTATTTTACATGGACATTGTCTACAAAACACCAATCGAGGCATCTGATGTATCTGATCCGATTCAAATATCTGAATTAAAGGAACTGTATTTCTCGGATCATGGCGAGTTGCTGCTCCTGTACCTCTCCAGTGAGCTGGGCGTAAATGAGCGACCTCTGGCCCTGGAAAAGGGCTGTGATTGGAGGAGACAGAGGCGTCACAGACACTCCTTTTGGCAGGTCCCACGAAACGGAAATATCCACCACGGCTGGCTGAAGGGCGAAGCGAAGTGACTGCATCACCTGGAGAGCAGAACGGTACAATGCTAAATCACAATGTAAAAAAGGCTTTTACGTCGTTCACTCGTACTAGCTTAGGCGGTTCGTATTTAGGATGCCTCTCCCCTAGGGAGGTCCTCGACGCACGTCCCACTGGGAGGAGACGGGGCGGGGCAATTCAATGGCTTATACGAGATGTGTGTGGACAAAGGCTGTACATAGGAGGGTCTAGCGCCCCTCAAAACATGTTTGAATAATTAATGATATGATATGATACATTTAATAATATAAATACCCCTTTGTTTAGCGCTATAAATTCTTCTTTCTTCACAGAATCAAAATGTGTTATGACCATGATTCACCAGGATACTGGATCGCTCAATTCTAGGCTTAGAATAATCAATATAAATGTATTTGTAAATCTCTATTGGAAAACTTAATGGCAGGTTTTTCAGTGGAACCAGAAAACCATGCCTACTGCTATGCTCTATACCAGAGCCTTAGAGTATAGACAGAGTTATGCAAACTCCATTCACTTCCAGTATGTGTCCGGTCTAATGGCTGCTCCTCTACATAGACTTCTACTGAGCATGGGGACAACCAACTGGGAGAAGTCCTGGATCGGAAGTAGGCAGAAATGCATTGGATCCAGTACAGGCAACAACAGCCCAGCTTTAATGATCTTAAATCCCTTTATTTTAGATCGTTTTGTAGTAATAGTACAACATAAACATTACAGAGACTTTAGTTGTTACTGTACAATACTTTAAAACAGTTGACATGTTGCACACATGCTTTAAAATAGCTAGTATTTGCGCCGCCCTCGTTGAAATCAATGTATTTCCAACTCCAGCTTGTCCCAGTTCAAGGCTGCATGAACAGCAGCGCGAGCGCCGTTTTCTGCCCCCTCAATATCGCAACTCTTCTACTAGATAGCTCTGCTCTATACTAGGCCCTGTCCTGTCCTTGCTTTATTAAAAATCATCTGACGAGTAGTCTTACTTTGGGTTGCATCCTCTCGGCTCCGGTGATGAACTGGCCATGACCTCCTCCCTGCTTGGCCATCCCAGTGATGAGAGCAGAGCTGGCCCCCTCCCCAATCCCGAAAGTGAAACACCTATGGCAAGCGCACACGGACGCACACGCACACACACATGTATTAGGACAACAGACATGCACCAGTAAGAATGGTGTCCATGTACTGTATGTATTACCGTTTTTTTTAATTTTTTTTTTTCATTCATATAGCGCTTTGTGCATTACATTCACCCATTCATTCATACACCGATGGTGGAGGAAACCCATGCAAGGCACCAACCTACCTGCACATCAGAGTCTTGCTCAAGGACACTGTAAGAGCCATTCATGACCTAATGTTTTCCTGATGATTGATTGATTGATTGATTGATCACTGCAGCTTGGTCAAGGCCAGCCCAGGTATTTAAGCAGGTTGCTAATCAGCCGTCAGGTGTCGCCAGTGGCAGAGGCACACTGTGTTCAGGAGGGCTGGTCGCCTGTGTCCGTTACCGTTTCTTTGTATTTATTTCATCTGTATGTTGTATAGGAAAATGACTGCGGAGAATAAAGCAAGTTAAAACTTAATGGACATGTTTGGGAGATGATCTGTTTCTACTGACACACGTAAGAACTTCCACCTGGCCGTCGGCAACCAGTAGTGGCATTAGACACAAGTGTAATGCTTTTATGCGGTTTAATACAGGTTTTAATGCGGTTTTAATACAGTCTTGTATTGAGTTGTGCTTGAAATGTTATTCTGCAAACTGTTAATAAATATTTCAATCAATCAATCAATCAATCAATCAATCAATCACGTCATGGTTGCTATCTGATCGATCTACCGGCCACTCTACCCTGGCCTGAACCACTGAACCACCCATGTGTATGTGTGTGTATAATTTTGTATAAAATATGTGTATTTTTAGGTCGCCCCACCTATGAGATCCGGCGTTCCTCTTCACCAGGTCAATGACAGCCTTGGTGTTACTCACCTCGCCGTCAGTGAAGACAAAGAGCTGTAGATGACAAACAGGAGGCATTACACAGTACAGGAGTTACACTATGACAGGAGGCGTTACACAGTACAGGAGTTACACTATGACAGGAGGCATTACACAGTACAGGAGTTACACTATGACAGGAGGCATTACACAGTACAGGAGTTACACTATGACAGGAGGCATTACACAGTACAGGAGTTACACTATGACAGGAGGCATTACACAGTGCAGGACAGGAGTGCACAGTACAGGAGTTAAGGCTCATTCATAGTCAGATTTTTAATGACCACCGCGACCACCGAAAACTACAACATGACGTCACATCACCTCCACCACCGCACCGCACCGCTGTTTAAAACTACAACATGACGTCACATCACCTCCACCACCGCACCGCTGTTTCCAGCCCTGCTCTCTGTTTTTACTCACCACCGTTTCGGTGGTCGCGGTGGTCATTAAAAATCAAACTCTGAATGAGCCTTTACACAACCGCCATGTTGAGTGTGTTGTTTTCAGTCACACGGGTGGATAATAAAGTGTGCAAACAACAAGAAGAGGCGTGGTGCAAATCTTCCCCGTTTAGTTTGGTAATGCTTAGCATTCCATTAACCGTGTGAGATTTTAACCCATTTTGGGCGGGAACGCCTATGGTGTTCTATTAGCATTATGTTGCACTTTAGCTATTGAAAAATAGCAGATCTACAAACTCATAGCACGCCACTCGGTGGCACGCTATGCGTTTGTAGATCTGCTATATTCGAGAAATCGTGAAAATGGGGCACAAATCTTATGAATATATTTCTTTCCCAGTGAACGATTTTAACTCAAAACATTTGCTTCTGGGAGGTTCCCTGGATGGAACAACATATTTTCAAATGGAGGTCCTCCGTGGCCAATTACATATATTTCTGGGGGTCCTTGTCGACATGAAACAATTTGAAACCCACCGACAGGAACATGGGGTTTAAAATTATCGTCTAAACTAAAAGGTCAAAATCTGTTAAGTACAGTACACAGGCACAGAACAATAACAGTGGGTGTTGCCTGTTAAGATTTGCACAATGTGAGTGTAAAATGGAGCCCAAATGAAAGGGCTCTGTTCTCAGATCACTCAGGTGTGCGTGTGTGCGTGTGTGTGTGTGTGTGTGTGTGTGTGAATGTGTGTGTGTGTGCTTTATACTTGTCTGGGGTGGCCGGGAATACAGGGTTGTTTGTATACGGTATGTGGTTGAGAGGCTGAAGGATTTCTGTTCCGGCCATATCAGCTTCCATCGTCTTCACCTTCCTCACCGCTTCCTGCATGGTGTCCTGTTTATACTCCACACTCTGGCTGTAAACACGCATGCATTGCACGCACGCACGCACGCACACACACACACACACGCACACACTTTTTGTATCACTGTAGTTGTGAAGATTGTATTACTGTCGTTTCTCGCTACCAGCACTCAACTAAGTATAAATCAGACATAACCCCACACGCACGCACGCCACACACGCTTCATTGTGTGGAGTGGCCTTCATTCGTTTTGGTGAAAGGAGGCCAGAGGAGTGGAGTGAGTCACTTACGGGAAGATGTGATCGAATCCCCCCCCGAAACCATAGATGTTAAAGTAGCAGCCCATGGGCAGGCTTTTCAGCAGCAGCAGCAGAGTGTCCTACGTGTGGGATAGAGATGAGAGATACAGCAGTGTCCTACATGTGGGATATTTCAATTAAAAAAAAAAAAACTTTTGGTAATTTTATCGTCTACAATTTAGGCATTTAGCAGACGCTCTTAATCCAGAGCGATTTACATGAGCATGAACAAAAGAAAAACACATGTTAATACATCATATAAAAAAGTAGTCTAGTAGTCTACTACTTATGTGAACACCCTGGACAGTTTTTAAGTTACTTGATTCAGTATTTGGTTATTTGATATTAATTTTAGGTTGGGTGTTTTTTGATGAGTATACTATCATGGTTAAAATGGAGTTTGATGTTATAATGAGTTTGTATAGGAAGGGCTGTTTTTTTTCTCCATATATACTGTTTTTGGATAGAAAGGCCTAACCAAGGACTACTGCAACCAAGGACTACTGCGGTCGCAAATTAGCGGCTATACACCCCATAAACAACGTCTCGGGCGGCCGTGGCTCAGGGGTGGCCAGATGGGAACCGCAAGGTTCCCAGTTCGATCCCAGGCTCCCCCAGAGTTGGTAGTACAAGAAATCTATGGAAAATACAGGAGCAACCTCAAACTAATTGCAAAAAAAACAAACTCAGCTGATTTTGTATCTTCAGTATATCCCGAATAGCAGAAAAAAAAGTTGCCTGGAATTGTCTGAGGGGAAAGCTTTGAAAATGGCCTGTACAGTATGGCCACCATTGGCATTCTATATAAGGCAAATATTTTCTAAATTTCATTATGCTTTAAGTAGCAAGTGACATATCAAACTAGGGGGTTTTCATGACTCTGAATCCATTCCAAGCATTATTTTTGCACAAAAAAACCTCATTGGGCTAGAATCGGCCATAGCCACTTGTCAATGTGCTGACCTCATCACATTTGTCAATACGGCTATGGACAAATTTAGCCCAAGGAGATTTTTTTG
>OOFJ01138362.1:0-11656 GCA_900323375.1 Benthosema glaciale
AATAATTACGATGGTGATTATGTATTAATTGTGACAGGTGACTCCTGGACCTTCAGTGCCCAGCAGAGCCAGATGTAACCCAGTGACCAAGAGCTCAACACAGGGAACAGAAGGAGAGGAGGAGAGCGGGGGCGCTGGCTTTCCTGTCATCTTGAAGGTGGAGAGTGACGACAACGCATTTAAAGGTAATAAAAACACAAGACAAATGGAACGCACATCCTCCGTCTATGGTGCTGAGCCAAAATGCAAAAAGGCAGAATCATTCATGATGCAAAAGAAGGGGGCTCGCAACTCACTTTTGAAAAGCTTATCCAAAGCAGAAACACAAGAACTATTTTGTCTTGAATTCAGAAATTCAAGTCATAATTGATCTGATACCCCGCAGAGTGGAGTTTCTTACTCAGCTCTCCTACATAAAACCTTTCTTTTAGAAAATGTATTTTTAGATAATTGCTTGGTAACAGTAAAAGTCTTTCCAAAAGCTATTCTCTAGTTGCGACCATAGGTCGCAGATTACTATGAAAACCTGAAAGACCTGTCAGTCGTTCTGTCACACCACCATATATGGCCATCAGTCTGTCACACCTTGTGACACACTCCATATACAGTATGGCCATCTCCATATGAAGATCAACCACCTCAAACCCTTAGATCTCCGATTCTCCATATATGGAGCTGATCTGTTCTGATATTCCATATGTTGATCCTTCCTCACCCGTCCAGGTGTCCATTCAAACTCTAGATGGGCCCGCCCCAAAGTTATTAGTGCAGCCGAAGCCGGCAGCCGGCTAAAACTAGAGTTCTCAACAGGCCCGAAAATTAAGGCCCTCATCAAACCCTGTACACTAAAGACACTGCCCCCGCTGCCACCTTTAGAACTCCATATATGGTGCTGACATTCCACATGTTGATCTGACCTCATCAAACCCTTTACACTGAAGACACGCTCGATATAAGGGCAGTATAGAATTCATTCCATAAATTGATGTGACCCCCCATGCCAAAACACCAACACTCGCCCAGCAGTCTGCCATCACCAGGCAGCTGCGTGCAGTGCCGTGCGTGCAACCTCGCCCTTTAGGAAGTCTTACTGGTTGTAAGTGGGAACCCCGTCAAGTACCCAGCTGTCCCGATGTTGAGAACATTATATAATATGTAAATCATGGCATTATTAAAGAAGAGAACGTCTCAACGTCTCGATTATTATACAGTGTGAAATGAATACGTACAAAAATGAAATAAATATACACTACAAATGTACATTAAACAAGTGAATCCAATTGCCATTCAATCAAATAGATGTTGGGGGAAACAATAGCGAAGGTTTTCAAAAAAGAAAAGTGGTTAGTCAACTATACATGCTTGTTGATTATTTAATTATTCAGTAATTGATAGAATAATTGACAATAAAGGACAGTTGCAGCCCTACTTTGCTCATGCACTTTTAGAAAATTCATAAATTTGATAACCAACTGATAATTTACTCTTGTCCTTTCAGACATTCAACCCCCAGTCAAGCATGAAAGTGAAACAAACACAAGGGCATCGTAAACACTACACCTAGAACCCTCGCTGTAGAGCCTGAGAATCATCTTCACCACGTCGACCAGCGATTCAACACCCGTCACCACAGTAACGGAAATGTAAACAGAGAGAGCCACCATCCATCATCTGACCGCAATAACAGATTCACCAACACCACACACCACGACGATTGCAACCTGTTCACCAGTGCATCTGAGTGGGCAGAAGCTGGTGCAGGCATAGAGGTGTGGAATAACGCTGGCAGCCTAACCACAGGGAACTGTTCTCTGGACCCTCCACATAACTCAGGCCCACATCAAGACGGGAGAACTGGGAGCAACACTGATGGCAGAGAGGGTTCTCCTGGAGCTTCAGAGGACCGGGGAGGAGACGTTTCTGGCGAATCAAGTAACGTTGCTCCATCTCTGGCTGGTAATCTGGACTGGGAACCTGATATGGTGGTGGTGGATTCTGTTCCAATTAAAGTGGAGGCAGACATGAGCTCAGAGTGGAGCATAATAGACAGGGATGGGATAACCAGGTCTGCTAAACAGAGACTCCAGAAACACGGGAGAGAGGAGGAGCTAGAAGCAGCGCGCTCAACCCCAACACAGAGCACAGAGACGTTAGACAGAACTACAGGTTTAAAGTCAAGTTTGATTGTTGTTAATAGTGCCACTTCCTACGGCAGCCTCTCCTCATTCTCAGCAATCAAAACCCCCAAGCAGGTTTTACACCCTCAGGCAAACCGAGGAGACAATCAGTCGTCTTCTTCCCTCAACGAAATTGCAGCTTCCTCCGCGAGGGAGTTCAGCAGGCACCTGAGCTCCATCCCGCCTATGGCGCTACCCGCCCAGCCAGCCCGTGACGCCGGAGGTCAACCGATCCGTTGCGAGCTGTGCGGGAAGACCTTCAGAAAGGTCCAGAACCTGCAGCTGCACCAACGCGTGCACACGGGTGAGAAGCCATATGGCTGCCGCCACTGCTCCAAGCGCTTCTCCCGCCCCCATCAGATGAAGAACCACGAGCGCGTTCACACGGGCGAGAAGCCGTACAGCTGTCGCCACTGTTCCAGGCGCTTCTCCCGGCAGCATCAGCTGCAGTACCACGAGCGCGTTCACACCGGTGAAAAGCCGTTCAGCTGCCCCATCTGTGGCAAGTGCTTTGTGCAGTCCAGCAACATGAAGAGACACATCAGAATCCACACGTGATGGCGTCGTTGCTACAGCACTAAAATAATTAACGCACATCCTCCGTCTATGGTGCTGAACCGAACTGCAAAACCACAGAATCAACAATCAACAGGAAGGAGGCTTGCACAGCATCATCATACGATAGTAGATGACAGATCAGTGAGGTGATGGCGATTGGGTGTAAGACAAGCTTGTGCACTCCGATAATAGCAGATAGATGTAAATGGGCTGTTTTTGGAGCACAATATATTATGTACACAGTTGTGCATACGTTGGACTACTGGGGAACAACCAAAAACAAAAAGATGTTCGTAACTAAAGAATTTTACTCTGTTTGCCTTATAATGCAGGTACGGGTAACAGAAATTGGCCAATAGCTCATAGCGCGCTATGAGCTTGTAGATCTGCTATTTTTTTTTAAATCTTGAAAATGTAAAAATCTTTGAATATATATTATTTCAGAGCGAATGCTTTTAACTCAAGTCTTTGCTTCTGAGTGGTTCCTGGAACAACATATATTCATATGGAGGTCGGTGGCCAATTTCATATATTGCTGGGGGTCCTTGACATGAAAATGTTTGAGTACGAACGACATAGAAACAAGGCATTTGTAGAATCGTCCTCAGGTCTAAATAATGTGGCTGTCTGTCTATCTGTCCTACCAGGATGCGACATTCGCGGAAGTGCCTCTCGCCTAGAACAACTGCAGACTAGAGTTAAATTAAATCTATTACTCTATGGGGCTAGACCGCGACGGAGGCTCGCCGTCTCAAGCGAACTTGAGCCATGTGAGACACCACCGAGTGAGCTAAAGCGAGCGAGTTGCTGCGTTGAGCGTGGGGAAGTTTGCTTTGCTGACTCAGGGGCCGCTTGAGTTGCAACCCGATAAGGACGGAATAGTAAATCATGTTATGGCGAGAGCGTTTCCCCCCCGACTGCCACTCAAAGTGGCTACTGGCCAATCACAGCGCATCCTTGCCCAACTCTGATTTTCGTAGCACGCTACCAGGATCTCTATTACTGCTGGTTTTGAATACATGTTTTAATAGGGACTCCTTTTATTTATACTCGTCGTACATACATGCTTTCATGACCTTTTATTTATTATGCACCAATATTATCATATCATGCAATTTATGCTCCTCATTTCTCTATCCTTTTTAAGTGCAATGATGAGCCTACACATTAACCACGTTTACTTGTAATGTGATATGACAATAAAGATTGATTCCGATTCTGATTCTGTTCATTCAACAACATGGTACAACAGCTGTAATGCATGTAGCTTATGGAATTAATTGCGAACGCAGTGAGCCCTTACTTTGGAAGCCAGGCAGAACATGTCTGTCTGTCTGTGTGTCTGTCATGCATGCACTGACACTAACTGGCCACGAGGGTGCCAAAGGGAAAATTACAGAGGGACTTTAAATGCACTCACGTGTTTGCAGTGCACGTCTTACTTGTTAGAATACTGGGTATTGAGCTCTCACAGTGACATGAGGGAAAAGTCGTTTGCCACAGCAGACAACCGTTCCTCCATGATCTCCAGAAGGGCCTGCCATTCATCCTTGTTGATCTTCAACTGCTCCTCCTCACTGAGCTCCTCTGACAGCTGAGTCTCCTCCACCTTACGGATAGAAAATAAGTCGTCCACACGAGACTCCCATTCCTCCATCCTCTCCTCAAACTCCTCCACGATGGCACGTCGTCGTGAGAGACAGACAGTTCATGTAATAATAGGCTATTCATTCCATAACACACAGACTTCCTTTGGTTACTACTTAATGTCAACGTCATTATACTGTACAGTAATGTCAATGGTCAAAGTCTCATTTAATCCTAAATGATTAGACAAGCTGCTGGTTGCAGTTCTTTACGCCATGCAGTAGGTGGCCTCAAGAATCACCCTTTTAGCATCGCACCAGAAAAAGGCCAAAGAAGAAGAAACATGGTGGACTGTTGACAACTCAGAGTAACAACAACGTCGTACAACATTCACCAAACAAATAATTTTCTTCTTGAACTGCGACTGTTGAAGTGATCAGATCCACTCATGTCTACCACCAGCAGCAGCGACTCGTTCCACGGCCAGCTGGCCGCGGTGATCGAGGTCCTGGCGAACACCGCGGTGGCAGAGATCTGCAAGCTGGTGGATGATGGCTACGCGGTGCTGCGGCTAGAGATCACCCAGAACCAGAGGGAGATAGACGGCCTCAGGAGGAAGCTGCTGGTCGCCAAGTTCCAGACATCCAGACGGAACAACCACCACCTGGACAGACTGGGCGTTCTGAGACGCAACAGCAACGCCCTGCATGTGAGCCCAGGATAGCCGCTTCTCACTATGCCGAATGTCTCATTTCAAGCTTTCAAATGTATACAAATAGCAGACCTGCTATGGTGTCATATGCATAGTTCAAGTATATTCCATGTTTTGGATTTCAATGATTTGGTCAATATCAGTACAGTTGCAGGAGAAAAAGGGCCACTTAGCTGCAGGTGAATCTGTGTTATACTTTATATTAGATTATTACAGTATATAGATAGATGGCTTCTCGTTCTCGGTGGACAGCGTTTCTTGTGGACAGGAGACAGGACGTTCTACAAGCTATTGGTTTTGTGTTAGTGTTAGTCAACGACGTAGCTTAAAAGGAACCCTGGCTAATAAGACAAATATGCCTTAAAACATTATACTTAAATATTGTATTTATTTCATAAAAAGAGAATCTTTATCTCAATAGGAACTGCTCCAGTCGCAAGTTGATGATGATCCATATGTGGTCTAGCCCTATGGAATCTATCTGCACGTGCTAATGAAAAACAACTTAATACTTCCTAAATTAATATGAGCATAACAGCAATATTTTAAATACTTTTTATTAGTGTGTGCATTCCATATATACCATAGGGCTCCATAGATCATATGACATCAACTTGTGACTGGAGCAGTTCCTATTGAGTGAAAGATTTACTATTTATGGAAGAAATTAAATATTTAAGGTGTTTTTATGTTTTTATTTTAGTTATAGAGGGCACGTAATACGTATAATGTTTTAAGGCATATTTGTCTCATTAGCCAGGGTTCCTTTTAAATAGTTGTGGTTTGGTGGTAGTCTATGTTGATGAAAAAGTATGCAGATAGAACAATGGAAAAATACCTGAGTGACTCAAGTCAAAACAGATACTTATGTACTTGTGGTAGTTTGATGCAAGTATACTTGCATGGTAGTTTGCAAGTATAGATTTTCCGTCACATACTGTTGAGTTGACTCACAACATACGTGGTAGAGATATCATGTCACGTACATATTAATGAGCATGTTGTGTCATATCACTCTGACAAGATATGCCTTATATACCCCCCCTCTCTCACACACACACACAAAATCACCACCAGCCCCCACTGGAAATTATTGATTATGCAAAATAAATTCGATTTTCTTGAATAATTAAGGTGGCGATTATGTATTAATTGTGACAGGTGACCCGTGGACCTGCAGCCAGATGTAACCCCGCGACCAAGAGCTCAACACAGGGAACAGGAGGAGAGGAGGAGGGCGGGGGTGCTGGCTTTCCTATCATCTTGAAGGTGGAGGGTGGTGACAACACACTCAAAGGTAATAAAACATTTTGGTGCTTAGCCAAACTGCAAAACAGCAGAATCACAATGATGCAAGATAAGGGGGCTCGCAACTCACTGTAAAAAGTTCATATTTTATCCAAAGCAGCAAACACAAGAACTATTGTATCTTCAAAATTATCTATCAATCATTTTTAAGTGGCACTGGGAACTCCGTCCAGTACCCAGCTGTTCCCATGTTAAGAACATCATATAATATGTAAATCAGGGCATTACTGAAAAAGAGAACTTGTCCCCGGGTGAACCTCCCTGAATACTGTAAATAAACGTGTGAAAAGAAATTATCATACAGTGTGAAATGAAATTAATATAAATATACAGTACAAATGTACATTAAAACAAGTGAATCCAAGCCATTCAATCAAAATAGATTTTTTTTAAAAAACATTGCGAAAGTTTGACAAACAAAGTGGTTAGTCACGCTAATTGATTCATTGATTTATAATACAAAAGCACATTATACAAACTATACGTGAGTCTTGCTTATTTAATTCAGTAATCGATAGAATAATTGCTAAGACAATAAACGATGGTTGCAGCCCTGTGTTGCTCATCCTCCTCACATTTCAGAACCAACTGATAATCTACTCTTCTCCTTTCAGACATCGAACCCCCAGTCAAGCATGGAAGTGAGACAAACACAAGGGCAACTGCAAACACTATACCTAGAACCCTCGCTGTAGATCCTGAGAATCATCTTCACCACGTTGACCAGCAATTCAACACCCATCATCATAGTAATGGATATGTAAACAACAGAGAGAGCCACCATCCATCATCTGAACGCGATAACAGATTCACCAACACCACACACCACGACGATGGCAACCTGTTCACCAGTGCATCTCAGTGGGCAGAAGCTGGTGCAGGTATAGAGTTGTGGAATAACGCTGGCAGCCTAACCACAGGGAACTGTTCTGTGGACCCTCCATATAACTCAGGCCCACATCAAGAGGGGAGAACTGGGAGCAACACTGATGGCAGAGAGGATTCTCCTGGAGCTTCAGAGGACCGGGGAGGAGACGTTTCTGGGGACTCTCACCCGAGTAACGTTGCTCCACCCCTGGCTGGTAATCTGGACTGGGAACCCGATATGGTGGTGGTGGATTCTGTTCCAATTAAAGTGGAGGAAGACATGAGCTCAGAGTGGAGCATAATAGACAGGGATGGGATAACCAGGTCTGCCAAACAGAGACTCCAGAAACACGGGAGAGAGGAGAAGCTAGAAGCAGCGCGCTCAACCCCAACACTGAGCACAGAGACCTTAGACAGAACTACAGGTTTAAAGTCAAGTTTGGTTGATGTTAATACTAGTGCCACGTCCTATGGTGGCCTCTCCTCTTCCTCCTCCTCATTCTCTGCAATGAAGGCCCCCAGGCAGGTTTTACACACTCAGGCAAACCGAGGAGACAATCAGTCGTCTTCCCTGAACAAAATTGCTGCTTCATCCGCTAGGGAGTTCAGCTGCAGGTTCCTGAGCTCCAGCCCGCCTATGGCACTACCCGCCCAGCCAGCCCGTGACACTGGAGGTCAACCACTCCATTGCGAGCTGTGCGGGAAGACGGTCCGGAACCTGCGGCTGCACCAGCGTGTGCACACAGGCGAGAAGCCGTATGGCTGTCGCCACTGTTCCAAGCGCTTCTCCCACCAGCATCAGCTGAAGTACCACGAGCGTGTTCACACAGGTGAGAAGCCATACGGCTGTCGCCACTGCTCCAAGCGCTTCTCCCGCAGGCATCAAATGCAGAACCACGAGCGTGTTCACACCGGAGAAAAGCCGTTCCGCTGCCCCATCTGTGGCAGGTGTTTTGTGGAGTCCAGCAACATGAAGAGACACCTCAGAATCCACACGTGATGGCGTTGTTGTTGTGTTGCTACAGCATTGAAAGAAATAACACACATCCTACGTCTCTGGTGCTGAGCCGAACTGCTAAAAAGGCAGAATCACTCACAGGAAGGAGGCTTACACAGCATCGTCCAGGGGCGGACTGGGACAAAAACCTTCGCCCGGTCGTTTTCATGCGAATTTGGCCCAGACCGGCGCACCACAACCAGCGTGCAGATAGCAGGAACTCTACCGCCCGCTCCGTCAGGGCACACACAAACAAACAAGCTCTAATACCACCACTTTTAATTTATGCAAACCAACAGACAACTACACAACCCTTTGTTGCTCTCACAAGAATGATGCTGGCAAAAGGAGGGTTTATTTGTCACTCACTGATACAGGTACAATGAAATTATCATAACGGCACTGGCAGAATGGCAGCAGGCATGCAGCCTATTGGCCTGCCTGCCTGACCAAAATAAATCAGCTCATTGGTCACCTTGACTGAGCGCCCACTACTACACCACCGGTAAGCTATTGATATATACCTGTATATAGTAAATCATGTTCTGGCAAGAGTTTTTGCCCCTACTGCCACTCACAGCGCGTCCTTGCCCAACTCGGATAGGTTTTTGGAGCACGCTACCAGGACCTCTATTACTGCTGGTTTTGAATACATGTTTTAATAGGGACTCCTTTTATTTATACTCGTACATACCATGCTTTCGTGACCTTTCATTTATTATGCACCAATATTGTCATATTATGCAATTTATGCTCCTTTTTAACTGCAATAGTCTACTTGCCAGCCCATAGAGCCCCATTGTGAACCCAGACATGTTGACTACACCAAGGTTTTATGTTAGAAATGATGAGTATGGGTCCCCAGCATGTAGAAACTGCCGGATGCTAACTTGCATATGTTGAGCAATTTTCAAATTCAAAATGTCATCATGCTTTATGTTGCATGTGATATATCTATCTAGGGGGTTTTCATGATGCCAAATTCATTCCAAGCATTAGTTTAGCAAAAACACACTCATTGGGCTGAAAACGGCCATAGAAGTTGCCCAAATGTCCTGAATAAGCACATTTGTGATGACGGGTATGGCCGTTTTTAACCAAATGAGTGGTTTTTGAGCAAAGCTAATGCTTGGAATGGATTCAGCATCATGAAAACCCCCTAGTTTGATATATCACATGCTACATAAAGCATTTTGACTTTTTTGCCTTCTATAGGTTGTTAATGGTATGGTCACATATTATGCCAATTATGAAAATTGCTCAACATATGCAAGTTAGCATCTGGCAGTTTCTACATGCTGTCCCCAGCGTAGAAACTCCCTACTCAACATTTCTAACATAAAACCTTGGTGTACTCAACATGTCCAGGTTCACATTCTGGCAAGTGGACTACAATGGTGAGCCTACAACCACGTTTTTCACCCACCTTACTTGTAATGTGATGTGACAATAAAGATTGATTCTGATTCATTCTACAAAGTTGTACAACAGTTGTAATGCATGTAGCCTATGGAATTAATAAGGTCACAGAACTCTGGTTTATACCCAGCAGGACCTCTAGTTTTATATCCTACATTGTAGGAACCAGAAATACTAGAGATCCTTGTAGGACCTACAAGGATCTCTTGTATTTCTGTTTTTATATCCTACCAGGACCTCTAGTACTACTGGTAGGCGGTTGATGTAAATCACTGTAATTTTGTTTTGATAAAACAAAGTATATTGTGTCAAAACCTACTTTATGCCTAACTATTTAATTTAATCCTTTGTTTTGAATCTTATTACCCTATCCTGCGTTTTATTGCACATGGTCGAAACCACGTTGCAATGACGTGTAGGTTAAAACTTATTTTTATTTACCTTTTTATTTATTTATTTTACGTTCCTTCTTCATACACAGCAGTTCATGTATTAGGCTATTCATTCCATAACACTCTGCAGGCTTCCTTGGGTTACTTAATATAATGTAAATGTCATACAGTATGATTGTCAATGGTGGTCAGACTCATTTAATCAATCTACTAATGATTAGACAAGCTAGTTGCAGTTTTTTACTCCATACAGTAGGTGGCGTCAATCTGTAAATCAATACCATTTTAGCATCGCACCAGAAAAAAGCAGAAGAACAACAAATATGGTGGACAACAACAAGTTACAACATCCACAAAACAAACATTTCTTCTACAGTAGCGACTGTTGAAGTGATCAGATCCACTCATGTCTACCATCAGCAGCGACTCGTTCCACGGCCAGCTGGCCGCGGTGATCGAGGTCCTGGCGAACACCGCGGTGGCAGAGATCTGCAAGCTGGTGGATGATGGCTACGCGGTGCTGCGGCTGGAGATCACCCAGAACCAGAGGGAGATAGACGGCCTCAGGAGGAAGCTGCTGGTCGCCAAGTTCCAGACATCCAGACGGAACAACCACCACCTGGACAGACTGAGACGCAGCAGCAGCAACGCCCTGCATGTGAGCCCAGGATAGCCGCAATTTGCGGGATGAATCTAGAGTTGCAAATTGCAATACCCTCCATTGACAGCCCATACCCATATTGATCCAAATAGAAAATTTCGATCTGCTTGAATTGTACTTAAATTACCGGTACTTGAATTGTACTTAAAGTACCAAGAGTAGAAAGTACGAAGAATGTCTCATTTAAGTAAATCAAATGTATACAAATAGAAAATCTACTGTGACATATGCATAGTCCAAGTATATTCCATGTTTGGGATTTCAATGATTGAGTCTTATCGTTATCAGTACAAAAAATAGAAGAAAAAGGGCCACTTAGCTGCAAAGGTGAATCTATGTATTATACTTCATATTAGGTTATATATATAGATGGCTTCTCAGAGGACAGCTGTTACTTGTTGACAAGACGTTCTACAAGCTAAACTAGTTTTGTGTTAATCAATGTAGCTTAAAGGACCACTTCACCACTTTTCAACCTATCTTCATATAATTAGTCCTCACTAATGTTCATGATAAAACAGCACAATTTTTTTCTACTCAGTCTGTGTCTCATAGGAGGGCTGTGTGGGCAGTTCAGAAACCGTCCTCCATGCGCATCATCGATGGGCAATCCAATGCTAATAGATACTGCAGGCTTTCTTTTCCTGAAAAGTTCCAATGTGAAAATGGAAGCCATCGTTCTCATGATAATAAAAATATAAATATTTTTTTCAAAAAATAATTGTTAAAAAAAAAAATCTGTCTTAACGATGATGCGCATGGAGGACGGTTTCTGAACTGCCCCCAGCCCTCCTATGAGACACAGACTGAGTAGAAAAAAATGGTGCTATTTTATCATGAACATTGGTGAGGACCAATTATACGAAGATAGGTTGAAAAGTGGCGAACTGGTCCTTTAAGAGTCTGTAGGCCTGGCAATCTAAACTAAAAAGGGGCGTGCTCCAAAATAAATTGCAATAGTAATCATTAAAGGTTTTT
>OOFJ01138364.1:0-11078 GCA_900323375.1 Benthosema glaciale
TTCTTCTTACTAATGATTTGATCGGCCCAAAATATTGTGTGTGTTGTCATGATTTGTCACGATGCGATTTGGCTTTGTCCGCGGCGTAATCATGTTTATATAAATCATTTTAGAAATGTCTATTAGAAAAATGAACAGGGAATTCACTTTTGGAATAGGCCTATGGGGCGGGACTGCGATGCTCTATAGCGCCTTTATCCAAGGCGCTTTACATAGATTGTGCATTACATTCACCCATTCACACACCGATGGCAGCAGAAACCATGCAAGGCACCTACCAGCACATCAGGAGCAATTAGGGGGTTAAGTGTCTTGCTCAAGGACACATCGACACTAACTCTGGGGGAGCCTGGGTTCGAACCGGCAACCATCCAGTCACTCCTGAGCCAACGCCGCCCTCGTAATCATTCCAACAACCAGGCTTTAAACTAGGGATTCAACTATACTCTTTTTTTTCCCCCATATCCCATATTTGCTGTAGGCTACATAGCCTACAGTTTAATACAAATTAAATGAAAAAATGCATTACCTTTCAATAAGCCATTTATTAAATTGTAAGATGGGCTTCAATTAGAATAAGTGCATGTAAATCTAAAAAAACAACAAGTGCAAGTAAGTCACTGCAATGCAACTGAGTGCAAATTACCATACTGATTTTTTTCAATTCCGATCCATTAGTTAAAGAATATCGGAGGCCGATACATCCCTACTTTAAACTGTTCGTATGAGCGCTGTTTGGTACGTTTCAGCCATCATTTGAGCACAGTACAGTAAACAAATACTACTTTGTATAACTTATAAATGTATAGTTGCACACAGGTCTTGGTTTTCAGGAAACTGTTAGGCTTTAGGAGACATTTGTA
The DNA here is from genome assembly GCA_900323375.1 of Benthosema glaciale. Lineage (NCBI taxonomy): Eukaryota > Metazoa > Chordata > Actinopteri > Myctophiformes > Myctophidae > Benthosema > Benthosema glaciale. The sequence continues at coordinate 864 of OOFJ01138364.1, forward strand.
GAATTCCTTCACACGTCTCAGTGCTGTAAGGAGTGCTCTGTGCTCAGCACTGAAACAGGGCAGTGTGTGGGCTTATCCACAGCTCTGTGAAATACCAAGTTTGTGCACAGCAGCGCTAATCTTCATGAGCCTTTGTTAGACTTTTTCTGTGTGCGTTTTTTCTTTGCCTTTTCTTTATGCCTTTTATCCCCAATTTAGTTGTGTTCACCTTCAACAACGGTGTCCAGGACACAATATGTGATCACACGCCACTGATGTTAAGTCTTCGCGGCAATGACAACTTTCCAGTAGGGGGATAAAAGTATTTACTTTCTCCGTTTTTATTTTTGTCTAAAATGAATTGAAGCTATATTATTAGTGATGCACCAATGTATCGGTCCACATATCGGTTTGGCCGATATTTGCTGTTATCGGTCAATATCGGTATCGGCAAATAAAACTGACCGCAGTAGCCGATGTTTATCTGTTGTTGATAATCATACATTTTGCATTGGCTATGTTGGTCATCTGTAGTCAACTAAGCTGTAGATTCTGAACATTTATTTATTGTATTGAATATCTATTTGCTTGCTTTATGGTGTCGTCCACAGTTAACGGTTTTGTACTTGATAATGTACTGTAATTCTCCAAACTGTTAATAAACTCATCAATCAATCAACCAATCAATCAATCAATCAATCAAAACTTTAACTTAAGTAAAACAATTGGGTACTTTTTCCACCACACAATGACAGTGTAGGTAGGCCATATGGAACCAAATGGACCCATTTGGGGTATTTTGGGGCATGTAAGGCAGTTGTGATCTTGTGAACTAATGTGCATTAACAGCATTTTTTATTTCTTCACTTTTATAAAAGCTAATTTCCTAAGTTATACTAATAATATCCTGGCCCCAGAATGAACTAACTTTCAGCAAAGAAGGGGAAACAGCGCCCCCTCAATGCCTCTGGCCACAAAACTACATCTTTGAAAGCAAAATTCTCAAATTGCTGTTTTTCTGCAAGACCTTACTATATAAGCCATATCTCAAAAACTGGTGGGTCAAACTGCACAACCAATATGTCAAGTTGAAGCCATGATTCCCTGCTTTCACATGACATGAAAAGAAAAAAAAAAAACCAATGACTTAACGTCAGTGGCGAGCGGTCACATATACTAAGATTATTATTTATTTTTTTCACTTACATTTGTATTGCTTTTCCAATTTTCAAGAAAAAACAAAACACAAGAAAGAAAAAAAACAAAAGGGAGACAAAAAACAAAAGAGAAATAAAAAAATAAAAACAACACGTCTACAATATCTCCATTCACAGTTCTATAGCTCCTGATGTTCTACAGTAGTTGGTACCTTGCATGGTTTCCGCTGCCATCAGTGTGTGAATGTGTGGGTGAATGTAATGCACAATCTATGTTGTGCATTACCTGCGCTAGGCCAATTCATTCCTCCTTCCCCTTAACACATTCTGCACAGAGGACGTCTGGATACGTCTTAAGCAATAACACAGAGGAGGTCAGTAAACAACAGTAAGAACACAGTAAAAAATGCAGTATAAAAACAACAACAACCTGTAAAAGACAAAATACAAACAAACAAAGTTCAGCGAACATAATTAATGCAAAACATTCATCGGGAGAGGGGGAATGCTTTTCTAAATAAGTATATTTTCAGGCGAGATTTAAAAGATTCAATGGTATCAAGCCAATTGCCGGATGGTTTTGGGAAGGGTGTTCCAAGTTTTTGGGGCACGAACAGAGAAGGCTCGTTCTCCCTCATTTATCCGATGGAACTTTTCGGGGGACCTTTAGGAGAGCCCCGTCAAATGGTGGTCCGTAGCTTAAAATTCTTTCTGTGCCGTGATTACAATGGTAATTATTATTTCCATTGCATTTGCCAGCCATTGACTCCCATTAAATTTCATTATATTCTTTTGAAAATGATCTGTTGGAATTTTATGAACAACCCCATATATCAAAATAACCAATAGAATGTTTGCTCTCAAGAAAAAAAAATTAACTGAGTTGATTAAATGTTTTGTTAGGTAGATATAATGGGATAAATAAAGCTTGTTACCCCATGCTGAAAAGCACGTTCTGAGATAATAGCGTTTGAAGTTTTAGTTGAACACTGACTAAAAAAAAAAAAGTTTAAATCCTACCCTGACTGCCGGAAATGTTTAATTAAAAAAAAAAATATATATATATGCATTTTTATATTATTAATTAATTCACTAGTAATATGCCCGTAGTTGGCAGGGGAGTTACATGGGAATTATGTACGGATATATCCTGACTTGGCTTAATAATAATAATGAATGGGCCATGACATGAAGAGGGTTGAAAAGCACTGCTCTAGTTGGCAGTGAGGGGAGGTCGTGGAGGTTAATCTCCGTTACTGCTGACGAGGACAGACGCCGGGACACGTCGTGAACACACATGCTTTCTGATGCTCGTTTTCACACACAACCGTCCACGAGATCTACAAGTTCACATGGTGTTAGCAACATTGCCACCCGCTGTGATCTTGTAGATCTGCTTTTTTCCACTGTGCGTGTATATATATAGGGCATAGCAGTGGGCGTGGTTTCCTGGCACCACTGAAAAATCTGCCATTCTTTTTATGTATTTTTTCATACAGCTTTACAGAAATTTGTGATGATTTGATTGGCTGAGTACAGAATACGATGAGGTATGATATAAGAGTGCCGCTCATTTCACATGGGTGTGATTTTTTTTTCTTTAGCAGGTGAAAGATGACCTTGCTTTGTGTCCCAGTCTCAAAGCTATTTATTTAGGATGGCAATTATTGTGAATAATATAATGGGGACACTCCCCTCTGTTGGTGTCTTAGTGCAACTGCATGCATGTCCATGGAAAAAGGACTGCAAACTGTAATTGGATCATAGCTATTTAACCTGCTATGGTCCAATCACAGCTAAGCATAACATGTGTTAGACAAATCTCTCCACCAATAGTTTTCCTATATGATAAAACATTGTTTGTCAAAAGTTGTCACTTTATAACTTTTTTGGACTGCAATTAATTTTCAAAAAACCTTAAACTGACGTTCTGTGTGTGGCCTTTATTGACTTTGAGTGACTACCTGAAAGTATAACCAGGTAGGTTGCTGTTTCTTTTACAGTGACCTTTGCAGGGTTCTTTATGATTCAAACTTTTAAAGGTAGAAACCACTACATAAATACATGGCGCCCGATGTGGATGCATGATATGGTCAATAGGTCATGTATTAATACCACGCTATACAAAGAAAAAAATTGTGATACCTAATCTGTGGTGGTGCTACCAACTGAAAAGCTAGGTAGCACCACTGCTACCTGTGAAAAGGTTAGTCTGGGGCCCTGTACAATATCCCAAATCACAGACAATATCCAGTCCTAATATCACGATAATGGATATAATATTGATACTAGGGATGTCCAGTCTAATATCATGATATGGATATAATATTGATACTAGGGATGTCCAGTCTAGTATCATGATATGGATATAATATTGATACTAGGGATGTCCAGTCTAATATCATGATATGGATATAATATTGATACTAGGGATGTCCAGTCTAATATCATGATATGGATATAATATTGATAATAGGGATTTCCGATCAGGACAATTCCCTAATAGCAATACATCAAATCTATATGCACAAGACATGTACGTGCCCGTCGGCCACCGGCCAAAGGCTGGTGAGTGGACTTGATTAGGCCCACTGGCAGAGCCTGACCAGTGCCTTTTGTGGTGTTTCCGGACAACGGTGTGTCCCACAGACTCGAGGCAGGGCACTGCACTCCCCCCGTGGGGGTGTGGGAACGCGTGTGTGTCGGATTTGAAGTCGGTGGAGAGCGAACGGTTCTAGAGTTAACGTGCGTTACACGCACACACGCACGCACGCAGAGATGTGGCACATTTATAGTTCGACGTTACCTTTTACACCTCATGCTTAAACACGTCTTTCTCTTGTCATTCACAGAAGGAGCTCAGTCTTCCCAGGAGAGGCAGTGTGTGAGTACTTTTCAATACTTTACACTACTTCACTTCACTACAAATTCCCGGTGGGCCGCCCAATGAATGGGCAGACCCCCCGCTTGCTGTAATATTTCTTTGGCACGTGGAGGGATGTTTTTCAGTATAACAGTGGTGGTATTTTAGGGGTTGGTTGTTTGTTTGTGCCTCGACAGAGCGGGCCGGTAGAGTATCTGCTTGTCTGCTTGGTGGTTGTGGTGGGCCGGTCTGAGACGAATCTCTGACCCAGTCCAGCCCTGCAAGCCAGGTATCTGTACTAGGGGTCAAATCATCATGTGTTCATGTAACTCTGAGAGTGTACAGCACATGATCTGGATATGATTTTAACTCTGAGAGTGTACAGCACATGATCTGGATATGATTTTAACTCTGAGAGTGTACAGTACATGATCTGGATATGATTTTAACTCTTGAGAGTGTACAGCACGTGATCTGGATAGGATTTTAACTCTGAGAGTGTACAGTACATGATCTGGATATGATTTTAACTCTTGAGAGTGTACAGCACGTGATCTGGATATGATTTTAACTCTGAGAGTGTACAGCACATGATCTGGATATGATTTTAACTCTGAGAGTGTACAGCACATGATCTGGATATGATTTTAACTCAGTGTACAGCACATGATCTGGATATGATTTTAACTCTGAGAGTGTACAGCACATGATCTGGATATGATTTTAACTCTGAGAGTGTACAGCACATGATCATGTGTATCATGTAACTCTTGAGAGTGTACAGCACATGATCTGGATATGATTTTAACTCTGAGAGTGTACAGCACATGATCTGGATATGATTTTAACTCTGAGAGTGTACAGCACATGATCTGGATATGATTTTAACTCAGTGTACAGCACATGATCTGGATATGATTTTGTGGATATTTCATACAGAAACACTCAACGTGTCAAAGTAGATTGAAGGGCTGGGACATTTCACCGCTGGATGAAACTGCAGTCAGTCTCACACGCACACACGCACGCACACCTCAACACTGGGAGATAGCCCCACCTCCGCCGATCTCTATGTCCACAACGCCTCGTTGATGCAACGGGGTGTGAGCTTGTAGGTCAGCTGCATGTGTTCCCCGACAGTGTTCACCGAGTGAAGCCAGTTTCCCTTTTCTCATGTGTTTCACTGTCAACTCAGTTTACATTCATTAATTCATTAATTCATTAATTCATTAATTCATTAATTCATTAATTAATTCATTCATTCATTCATTCATTCATTCATTCATTCATTCATTCATTCATTCATTCATTCATTTTGTATAGCACCTTTGCAAACATATAGTTACAAAGTGCTTTACAGACAGGTTAAAAACAACAATCCTCAACAAAGCATAAAGCAGTGGAGAAATTACCGAGTTACTGTATGGGGTTCCCCGGGTGGGGGCTGCCCTGGGGACAGGGGGCTCCCGGGAACATCCAGACCCACAGAAACACGGCCACGGGGCCAGTCCGCTTTTGGTGTGCTGCCCCGCGTCCAAAACAGTTGAGAAATGACAGAGTTACGGCACTTTAGGAGTTCCTGGGGGGTCCCTGGGGGGTCCCCGGGATGTCCAGAGTTCCAGACCCCCAGGAACACGCTCGGGGCCAGCTGGTTTTGGGCGAGTCGGCCTGTGTAATTAACTGTCGGGAAATTACTGAGTTGCAGTGTTGCATGTTTTTGTACTCGGACATACATACATACATACATACATACATACATACATACATACATACATACATACATACATACATACATACATACATACATACATACATACATACATACATACATACATACCTGTGTATGTGTTTTTAAAATATGTTTAAAGAGGGCACTGACTCTGCTTGCCTAAGAGCCATGGGGCATTCCAGAGCGAGGGGGCGTTGGGTCAGCTACTTTGAAAGCGTAACTTGTACAGATACTACAGTTACCTGACCATGGCAGTAGCTTGGTCAAGCTACAGTTACCTGACCATGGCAGTAGCTTGGTCAAGCTACAGTTACCTCACCATGGCAGTAGCTTGGTCAAGCTACAGTTATGCCCCTGGAGAAATGTTACTTGAAACGTTGCAGCTACATAGAAAAACAGTTGCTCACCTACCCTTTTTTTTCCAGCGTTATGTACATTATGAAACAAAAATATATCCTGTATCGTACAAAAAATCTCACATGCCAGCAGAAATATACCTGTCTCAACTGAGTTTTATATAAAAAAAAAAAGAAAAAAGCTTCCTGAACATTTTTGGAGTTACGGCCGGGCTACACCGGGCATGTGTACCTTTGACGTGCGCGTAGTGCGTGAAAATAATACGTGTGCGTTTTGTCCCGGCTACACCAGGACAAAAATAGAACCGATCCTATTTTTAGAGCACGCGTATCCGTAGTCCGCGGTATACGTGCGTCTGGTGTAGCTGCCATCATTGACATACATTGGTCCTATGCAAACGCGCAGTACACGCACGCATACGCACAGACGCGCACAAAATCGCCCGGTGTAGCCCGGCCGTTAGGTGTTTATAGGCTGTTATACTTCAAAACACTATAAATCATTTCAGGACAAAATAAAGTCACTCAAAGTCAATAATAATACTCCATAGATAGACAGAAAGTCAGTTTAAGGTTTTGTGTTGAAAATTAAATGCAGCACTTTTATGTCCACCACTCCACATTGAAAATCCATGTATGGTTTTCACAATAACCAACAAGTAACCCGAGTGCCGTGCACGGTAAGAAAAACTCCACCTCAGGATTTTGTTTCAACCCAAAAAAATGATGCAAGCGCACACGTGTGCGTGCGTGCGTGCGTGCTCGCGCTAGCATTGGCTTGTGGTTGTGTGTGTGTGTTCTGTACTGCAGAGCAGCCTTAGCTTAGCTCCACGGCTAACGCTGAATGCTGCGCGTCAGGCGAACATCCGGGAACGGGGGAAGCACAACGCAGCTCATGGCTACAGCGTTAATGTTGCGTTCGTCACACGGGGCAGATTAAATGATGCAGTCTACCATTCATTGTCAAAGGAAGCCAACGACATGATGTTGCAAAGGCTCAATGATGTATGGAGCTGTTCCAAATCAACTCACAGCGCGTCTTTGCATCGTTCATCTGCCCGTGTGTGAACGCACCAAGGGACTAAACTCACGTCTTCAAACCAGTCTCCACGCGTCAGCAGCTAACACTCCCATCCCGTCCCACACCCCCATTCATACTGAAAGTAACGCAGACGGAAATACTATACTGACAGTGAAAGCTCCATGTCAGTGGAACGGGACTGGGCTGCCATGGACTCACTCTGTGGAGCCAGCCCACGCCGAGGAGGTTTTTTTTCTCCTTCCACTCATCCTAACTGCCAGTCGCACCGGTGCGACCTCGTTAAATTTTAAGTAGCACCGTATGAAATTAAGTAGCATATGCAACCTATTAAGTCGCACGCTGGAGCCCTGCTGACAGTACAGATATAGTCTTTGTCTGCAAATGTATATTGTGTATAGGCTAATTATAATTAATTATAATTACTGTGGTGGGTTGGTAGTCATGGCTTTCAGTTCCCACCTGATGTTGTGTGGGAGTCCAGACTGCTCCAGATCATACTGAATAACTGCTAGCTTACATAATGTCTTAAGACTAGGACTCAAATCCAAGATGCAAAGGCCAGTGTGTGTGTTGTGTGCTCCAAAGACGAAAGCACGATCTCCCACCACAGAACAGAACATAATATACATCCCGTTAGAGAATTTGAGCTCAACCTTCTTCCAGGAGAAGGTCTCTGGATTGAATTTCTGTGCTGAGTGCTGACTCTGGATAATGTTGCAGTCTCCAAATATGTACAGCGCTCCATCGTAGGCAAAGGCTGAATGACGGTAGTGTACTACTGTATGAGGCTGTATAGAAGGCGTGGTCAGCCAGAGGTTGCTCTCTGTGTCAAACACTCTGATGCTGTTGTAGTAGCCTCCGTTCCCATAGCCCCCAAAAACAAACATCTTTGTGCCAATGATGGTGGCAGAGTGGCCAAATGAAGTAGGTGGTTCAGTTCCTCTGGTTTTAATTAAAGACCACGCCATCGTGGAGGTGTCCAACTTGTAGATGTCATTAGTGGATACATTCAGCTGGGTGTATCCTCCATGGATAAACATGACCTTCCCCAACACACAGGCTGAGTGGAGTTTCCTCGCCTCTGGTACGGTTCCACAAACCTTAGTCTTGAACCATGTTTCTGCGTCCAAATCAAATGCATAAAGGACATCACATAACTTCCCTGTGTCAGACTTCTATCCTCCCCAGAGGTAGACAATGTCTTCTATCAGCACAGCTGTGGGCTCCACAAGACTGGAGTCACACTCAAACGGGCATCCATCTCCTCTTCCAGTCGTCACTAGGGGTAACTTCACCCAGCGCAAAGACACTGTGTTGAAAACATTCACTTCAAAATTAGGCCCGTTACCGTCACAGGATCCTCCAAAGGCATACAGCTTGTGTTCCACTGGCACAGCAGCATAAACGGCTCTTCTGGGTCCATTCAGATGTACCGTCCAGCTACGGTACATTTCTCACACAGCGTATATCAGGTTGGATTTGTAAAGTCCTGCTCTGTAAAAGGTCTAATGTTTCTGGTTCAAATCAACACAGCCCACGCATGGGTTAGGGACGGGTTGGCCAGTCCAAGGGAGCCGATTACTGTTGTCTTGGTCTCACCCACAAATTACGCGATTGAATCTCCCACGCTACACAGCAGTCACAACTATGGTTCAGAAGTCGTTACGGAAGGCCTCACTCTTCGGGAAAAGTTGCTGCATGCTGCCGTCATGTATTTGACGAATGATTATAAAGCATATGGTTGTGATGATGACATTGTTGTGATTTCACGATGTAATTACGCATTACACAATTTTAGTCGACTAAAGTGTATTTTGGCTGGCCTTGACGCTGTCGTGATGGCTTATTTTACACATGCTGAAATGAGCATGACCGCAGACCTAATCATTCTCACCTGTCTCTCTTAGAAGAGCCACACATCGACTTATATCTAATATATGGCAACCTTCCCCGTGTTTCTTCACTAGTCTCATCCAGAAGTTTGTAGTCGGGCAGTCGAGGTGTACGGGTGAGAGAAATTTGGTATATAGTATTTTTTATTGGCCTAAAATATTGTCTATATACATAGCTTTTATACCTTTCTATAAAAACCTATGAATGGCAAACATTTCAAACTTTCCTTTTGCTTTAAAGGGCAAGACCACTTTGCAAGAGTTTTTGTTGTGTAGTTACCTTGCCGTGATGTAATTCCAAATGTGGACCAGAAATTAAAAAGAAATGTTCCAGTGATTAGAAAGAATTAGTTCAAAATATGCTCCCCATTGACTTGCATTGCACACTAAAACGGACCGCATTCGCACTCTTTTAGTACGTAACGAAAAAAAGAAAAAAAAGTGGTCTTGCCCTTTAAGTAAAGATGACATCATCACTTTTATCATGCCTTCTATGGCTGTTTTTAGCCCAAGGAGTGGGAGAGGGAAAAACTGTACTGTACTGTACTGTACTGTACTGTACTGTACTGTACTGTACTGTACTGTACTGTACTGTACTGTACTGTACTTAAAAGCTACTGGTGGTACACTAAAGACTCAGCTTCCCATAATGCACCTGTGCACAGTGTGAATCTCAACGGCGCCACCTGTCGTCCATCTGTTGTTACTGAGTCTAAACAGACAGACATACAAAGGGACACACACTGCTGTTCCTTGGAGTGGCTGGACCACTCAAAAAATGCCACTAGTCCACTGGGCACTCGAATGTGGATTTGTAGCTAAAGGGCATTTTATTTTTCATCCAGGCTATACTAGTGGAAACGTAACAAAAAGAGAATGTACAGTGTTATAAATTATTATGATGATGTATGGAATAGCATCCATTTACTGCACCGAACAGGTGGAGCGCGTGCGTGTGTGTGTGACGTGTGTGCGTGCGATGCAGTGTGTCTTTTGGCTCGAATAAAAGATGACATCAGCCTGCGTGTATGTGTGCATACGTGCGCGCGTTTGAGTTCGCGCACACGGTCAATGACATCACCATCATCACATCACGTGACCAATGGGAGTCTTGCATCCGTCATCACAGACAACGGGCTAGCCTGGGATGCTACACACACACACACACACACACGACCGTGTGCGTGTTTGTATTGG
>OOFJ01138365.1:0-10777 GCA_900323375.1 Benthosema glaciale
CATCAGCCTGAGTTGGCGCCGCGCGGCCATGAAGATGCGCGCGTAGATGGCCAGCATGACCAGCAGCGGCACCAGGACGCAGCCGAAGAAGTTGAAGTAGACCATGTAGTCCAGGGTGACCACTCGTTCAAACAGGCATTCTGTCATGCCTTCGGAACAGGTGCTGTTGGTGGTGGTGGTGTTGATGACACCTGTGGAACAGAGCTAATGTTAAATAGATTATCTTAAGAAACGTTTGTATGAGATCATTTCCAAATGAGCATGCTTAGGTCAGGGACGTGCAGAGAGTGTTACTTAAGCCCTAACCACACCAAAGGGTCAAGACTGTTTTAGCGCATGTCCCTGCGGTGTGATATGTCTTGTTGCATGTTGACGCGTGTTGACCCTCGTTGACCCAAGCGATTCAACACATTGAATTCAATGGACCATATCACACCAAAGGGTCACCGTGCAACTCCTTTTACCCAAGGAGTTGCACGGTGACCCTTTGGTGTGATTTAATAGGGCTTTAGAGGGGCAGGGGCTGAAATCCAGTAAAAGGGCACTTTTGGACAAAAACTGCGAAAATAGCTGATCTACAAGCTCACAACTTGTCATACTGCGACGCGTTGAGAGCTTGTAGATCAGCTATTTCCGGGGCACAACCCAGCACTCTTTAGCTAGTGGAGATGCGGTGTATACGACATGGATTTCTAAACAAAATGTGTTCAACGTAAAATAATGTGTTCAAGTTCAGGAGGAAAAAGCAATTCTCTTGAACGCTGCCTTCCGGTATGGCATGGAAAGGAGTTGCATTTGCATATCTTCCACGATAGTAAATGCTGCATTCGTGGTCTGGAAAGGGCAGTTGTTTTATAGGCGGATAAAAGGGCAGGGGCTGAAACCCCCTTTGGTGTCTATCTGTGAACGTCCCTAGGGTTAGGTCTGAACCTTTTGTGAGGAGGGTTTCGTTTAAAATGGACGGACGGACGGATGGGAGGAAGGATAATGGGTTATTGATGTAAACCCCTCACCTGTGTTCCAGCCCAGCATGGGGGTGAGGCCGATGCCTACAGACAGAACCCAGCACACAGCGATGATGCCCTTTGCCCTCTGGCCGGTCACCAGGCTGCTGTATCTGAAAGGGCCATGCATGCAGGGCAGAAAATAGAAAAATAGTTTATTTATTAAAAAATTGATAGGTTGAAAGTAATCTGACATGAATTGGGGAGAGAGATGGGGGGAAGACACATGGCACAGGCCATCTGGATCGGGAGTCGAACCCGCAGAACGCCATCAGTCTAACCGTCCGGGCCAGAAAAACTGTTTCTGACGCGAAGGTTACAGGACAACTAATCAAACCACATGCTAAAATGTATGCACATAACTTAACCTGTTTAAAAAATTGCTCAACAACAAAATGTTGTTCATATTGCCTAAAAATGTCAATGTGCATTTCTTCAACTAATGAAGAAATGCAGGTACAGGTACAGCTACGGGTACATTTGTGATTTGTGATGGTACTCCAGAGAATCAATGGGCCATGCAGCCTCAGAGGACTTTTAAAAATACTGTCATGAAATTGTTATTGCATGCGGATTATACGATAGAATCCTTCCTGAAAGCTCTTAAAAATGAACACTGGTCCATGTGTACACTCTCAGAGTTGTACTAACACTCTGGTTTTACTGCCCCAAGATCCCTCAGGGCTTAGTAGTAGTGGCAACAGTATTCAGGTCTCTCGGAACTCTGAGTGAACGTGCACAAACAAACATGCACGCGCACACACACGCGCGCGTGCGCGCCTTCCGCTTATGCAACCATCACCTGCTCAGGCTTAGCAAAAGAAAATACCCTCTCTCGTGGCATAAGCAAAGAATGCAGTGGCGACTACAATCAAACAATGGCTTGGGTTAACCACTTAATTCGCAGCATCCGTATTTAGCTATAACTTCAGCAGAAAATAGCGGATCGACAAGCTCACCATGCGTTTGCGGCACATTGTGAGCTTAATCGTCGATTGGCTATTTTCAGACGTCCGGGTAAAAGGGCAGTGGCTGAGGTCCCCTTTGATGTCTATGAGTGCACGTCCCTGGACCCGAGGCACTCAAGTGGTTAAAGGTATATTCAGTGATTTCACTTAATTCAAATATCACTTATTTTTTTTTGTGATAAACATCCCTACTGTAGAGTGTGCTGACCATATAAGGAGTTCCTCCCTGTCCCCAGTGAACCCCTGGGGTAACCCCCCCTAGTTTCAGTTTTGTTGGTGGGAGACAAAGCCATCATCCAATCAGGATAGAGGAGGCCTTCCTCCAATCAGGATCGAGTGGGGGTGGGCCTTGGTGCACATGCTGTTGGCCTGTTGCACTTCCCCCCACTGTAGAGTGTGCACATGTGCACATCTTGTTACCGGGGGGGACCAGGGTTTTTTCCAAATCACCCAAATCACCGAATGCTCCTTTAAGACACGCAGGGTGTTATGAGCCAACAGCTTGTCCAAACAGCCTGTACCCTACTGTGGAGATTTGTGAACGAGGGCAAAAGTAAAAGACAACAGCCAAAATAATCCGTTTCCTGTTTGAACAAAAGAGGTTTGAGCCAGCACAGCAGCACGAAAGAAAACCTTCACTAGTATTCAGTGTGTTCGTTGTTGTTTGTGAGAAGAATAAAAGTACTGCCGAAGCAGACATCCCGGAGGCAACACTCCAGGTTCAGAAAGTAATTCTAGGTGTAGGAGGGCTCGATAATGCAATGAAGAGAAAATGCCAGCACTCATAATAATGTCCTTTAAACATGATTTTATTTACCTCTGACGAGTAGACAATGTACAGTACATGTTTCGGCCTATAGTCGGCCTTCCTCATCGTTTGAGAACGCAGAGGAAGGCCGACTAGGCCCAAAACGCGTACGTTGTCTATGAAATGAAATAGACAACGTAGGCATTTTCTCTTCTTCATTTCATTGTTCGTGAGTCGTGCCTACTGTGGTAGCTGTGTGGTGGTGGTGTACCCGTGCACCTGCTGCCCCATATGCACAGTAAGCTGCATATTCACCTTATCAAAAACATCCATTGCAAAAACGCAGAGATTTAAGTATTTCCATCATACACGTACATTACTGATACTAGACCAGTACGGAATGTATGAATACAACCAAATGGAGCAACGTACGCGTCCATTTGAATCAGTTATACTCTCCTCTCAGTTCAATTAACACATGCTACTGTGTGGCATGTTTATCTTGAGATAGATAGGTATTTCAAGTCAGTGAATTTCACTGCAAATTACTTTTTTTGTCAGCGTTACTATATTTACTTTTATTACGAAAACAAATATGAGAAATTATAGAATAACTAAACAGCAAGCAAGACGTATACTATTAACCAATGTTGTGGAATGTATAGGGCGGCTACTCAATTATTCAATTAAGTTCAGTAACATTGACAATGACTATGGAGAAAATTACCTTTCACAACTCTTTTATCTTTCTTTGTACATTTAATGCTTTTGTGGTATAGTTAAATGAGCAGAAGTACCACCATATTATCCATTGGACAATTTATCCTGTCTATGACGCTGGTGCCATAACGACATGTAGTGTACACATGGTGCGACAGGCACACAGGATATGTGTGAGAATTACAGTCTTTAGCGTTTTAAATATGACTGCAGGGGGAAGAACACACTTCCTTCTCGGAATTGACGATACATTATAAATCTGCAGGTTGTCAGCCTCTTTTGGTCCTGATGCATTATGATATCGTAATGTGCACTTACTGTAGTTTTCCATCAGGCGCTGTATTATGTATAATAGCGGGTAAATGAATTATTTTGTAGTTACGTACGACGTCCCACCAGAGAAAAGAAAAGTGCCATAAATGTTTCTGATGATGATGATGTGTGTGTGTGCGTGCGTGCGTGAATTTCATTCCCACATAGTCCCTTATGTGTACATGTCTGTCCTCTGTTATGTTGTTTGTGACGCATTAGATAAACTATGTGAATTTGTCCATGTGCATGCATTGTTTTTGCATGAAGTGATTGTGAATAATAATAATCTTTTTATTGTCCTGAAGGATATTTGTCTTCACAGTGTGTTCAAACACCCACATCAAAAACAACACATAGCACACAACACCAAGACAATACAAATACATGAGGTCCCCACTGTAATATCTATACAAAACCATCCCATCATACATGTACACTGTATATAGAACCATCCCATCATACATGTACACTGTATATAGAACCATCCTATCGGCGGGGCAGGTTGTTTAATGCCGCGATGGCTGAGGGGACAACACTCCTAGGCTACTAAAACTGAAAACTTTCCATGGCAAGGTTCTGTATCTTTGTCCAGATGGCATGAGGTTAAAAAAGCGATTACAGATGTTGATCGGTGTTATTTGATATTGAAAGTGATAGCCGTGTAATGGCTACTAACCCTATCTCCTACCCTAACCCTAACCCTAACCTCCCACGAGATACTCACCTAAACCTAACCTTAACCCTATCCCAACCCCCAATGCATCCCACGGGGCACTCACCTAAACCTAACCTTAACCCTATCCCAACCCCCAACGCATCCCACGGGGCACTCACCTAAACCTAACCTTAACCCTATCCCAACGCCCAACGCATCTCACGGGGTGACCTGGTCGCGACTAGTTTCTGGTCGCGACTAGCTTCTGGTCGCGACTAGCTTCTGGTCGCGACTAGTTGCTTATGGTCGCGACTATTAAGAAACTAGTCGCGACCGCGACCTGGTCGTTGGTCGCTACTGGATCTCGCCCCTTACTGGTTTGTTTTCGTGCAGGCTTACAGTAGTTACACGTACAGGATCAAATTGATGCGTGTTCCTATGCTGTGTGTATGCACATTGTGTGCGCGAGAAGGAACACATGTTCGCCCGCCTGCCTGGCCTGCATGGGTGTGTGACCGAGCCTTCTGTCCAGTCCACCTTTCCTTGTCTCTCCACAGTGGTGTTGATTTACAGGGGACGACAGTGATGAAAGCCTTCGGCAGGTTTAATCCCTCCAACAGCACACGTAACCTAACCCAATAAAGCATGCGGAGTCCTCCATCTCTGTCTGCTGCACAGTCAGCCAGATTTGCCTTAATTGAATCTAGACCTCGGTATAATTCAATGTGTTTTGATACACCAATGCACTGTATGGGGCTGCAGACATCAGCTCTTAGATCTAATGGCCCACTCACACCTCTCTGGCCTTTCCTTGTTGACTGATGTTTGTGAGCCAGCGATCGTTTGGAACTAGGGATGTGCCGATGAGACATCTTGGCCGAAATAGATATCCAATATAATCAATTGCCGTTATGGCCGGTTACCGATGTCGATATGATCTCATTCTGCATTGAAAAATTATCATAATTTTGTCTCCATTCTGAAAAAATACATGTAACAGGATGTCTGGACTGCAGGCTTAGGCAAGTCAGATTTAACTTAAATACCTTTATATTAAATATTGTGAGCTTGTAGATCTGTTCAAGCTGTTACTTTGGGCTTGTTTATCTGTAAAGACAGACCGATAAATCAGACCGATTCATTAATCGGTCTGATTGATTAATCGAACCGATACCGATTCATCTAAAAACAACTCAAATCAGGCCGATACCGATGTGTTTGCCGATTAATCTCCCATCACTATTTGGAACCCATCATGTTGATCTACAATAGTAAACTCTGTCAATTCAGACACAAAAAGGAGCAATAAAGGGATACAAAAAAATGTCTTTGAAACGTACAATCCATGTCACAGCTTGCCCATAAATTGTACTCTGACAAAAAAAGAAAACACAGACTGCGAGTGTTATGTGGTCCTTTGTGCCCATCCATCCATCCATCCATCCATCCGCATGATTCCATGGAACATTTGAGTAACGCACGTGGCAATGCAACTTTTATGAGGCTGCCAACTATTAAGTTTCACTCATGAATTAGATTAGATTACTGTAATGCAGTAAAAAGTACAATATTTGCCTGTCTGGAATGTAGTGGAGTAGAAGTAAAAGTATTTCAGTCAACTCTTAGTAGCATAGAGATAATATGAAGCATAGATTGGCGTCAGGGCTCTGGCTCTGTATAAAAATAATCAATAATTTTATTTCAATAAATCTATGAGATCTGAAGGGAAACATTCTTTTCAATACAGCACCTTTCTTAATGTACGTTTGTACATGTGTCAACAAATCAGTGACCAAACTTATTTTATACCCAAAAATACATCATTTGATTTGACCAAACCTAAGCTAGACAATATTTAATAAAATGGGAAAACTCAATAAATATTATGAACATATAAACAAGGTTTGGGGCAGCGGTGGCCTAAGTGTTAGAGGAGCAGCCTTGTTGCCGAAAGGTTGCTGGTTCGATTCCCCGGACGGGCAGGAGAAATCTGGGTCATAAGTGATTGTCATCACTCGCCCAACACCGCTGAAGTGCCCTTGAGCAAGGCACTGGAACCCCCAACTGCTCCAGCGGAGCTGCTTAGTGGCCAACAGTATAAGACTGTGGTTGTAATGGTCAGCTCCCAGGTTTTAATGTGTGTGTGTCTGTCTCTGTGTGCATGGCGTTGCTGAAAATGAGCACTTGTGCTCAGCTAGCTACCATGGGTAAATAAAGGATCACTTCACCCACAAAGTGAAGTTCCAGTGTCCATCTTTGGGAAGTTCACGATGTCATGCTGCTCACTGTCTGAGGCTCTGAGCTCGGGGCTCAGATTACACAGATTGCTGAAGCATGGCACGAGTCTGTCAACAGGTCGCTGGGCCAGAAGGCACAAGCGACCTGGTGAAAGGCGATGCCCTGCCCGGTGGCCTGATGGCAGGCAATACCGTTAGGCTGACCTTAGACCTTCTTTTTGCTCTCTTCGTGAACAGTGTTGATTTCGTCGACTAATGCTGCATTCACATGGAATCAGGCAAGCGGTCGACGGCAAACGGCAAAACCTGCTGTGCGGCACGGAACGGTAAAAAAAGTTTAACGTTGATGACGGATGACGGCGTCTGCCGTTACCGTCGCCGGTTCTGGCTGCCGGTCTGCCGTGCCGTCCTGTTCCGTTTACAGTCCTGCTAAAATCCACTAAAATGTGTGCCGTTCGCCGTCTATACTTGCCTGATCCCATGTGAATGCAGCATAATACTAAGACGAAAAATTTTCTTTGGCTACATTTTTTCGCTGACGAAAACTAAAGGAAAACTAAAATGAAAACTAACTTATGATGACTAAAACTATAAGACTAAATATATTGACAATTTCGTCAATAAATAAAAACTAGAGTAACAGGAGTTAGGAAGCAACTACTGGAAGAGATCCAGTCATTTTACACTTGGTTGCATCCTACACACTTTATTTTACTATATTACTTGCATAAAACAAAAGCAAATAGTGAATGTCATAATTACAATCAATGATTAATGAATTGTGAACAAATGATTACGTGAATGAATGACATGAGTGGAACATTCAAGCAGCATTATGACATAATCGTTATCAATAAGTCAGAGTGTGATCTGTCCATCTGTGTGGGATGATAACATAATCCAATGAATGGGAAATCCGTATTATGATGGCAAGATCAGAGTCCTTCAGCTAGGCCTGGAAACAGGGCCTCCGAAAGTATTTGTGGTTAATGTCAAACCTTTGCGCTTGCAACATATACGATGGATGGATGCTGCATTTTTCCAAGTCCCGTGTCTGGAGACATTCTTGAGGGTCAATAAGTCAGCCGACTGTGGCTAAAAGCATCCCTGACACTGGCGTGTAGAGCAGGGGTGGCCTGGGCAACTTTGACGATGGAGAGGGCCACTAGATGTCCACACTCACTCCAGAGGGGCCAAATTGCATATTAATGTCATAGCAAATATAGCCGATCTACAGGCTCAAAACGCGTCACAGTGCAATGCGTTTTGAGTTCGTAGATCAGCTATTTTTGCTGAATTTGAATTGAATTCCAATGTTTTTTTTGTTTTTTTTGCTATTTGGAATTGGAATTGGAATCCTGATGAGTAACATTTTTATTTAATTTCAAATGCATTTATTCATAGTTATGTTAACTTTAGGAACTAAATACAAATACTTTGGGTCATAAAAGAGGCAATAACATTTTAATACTAGTCATTAAGCTACATATATATAGACTGAAGTCATTAAAGTGGGTCATGTTTGCATGTTCGGAATTGTAACAGCTGAAATCAATAAGGCCTATATGTGTATGGTGTCGCGTACAGGGAGGCGTCAGTATGGGACAGAAATAATTTCATTAAATGATCCATATAAATCACCCTATGTTTGATTGACAATCAAATTAATGAGTGAAACTTAATAGTGAAACTTAATGAGTGAAACTTTAAAAGTAGCTCGCTATTTTCAAATGATTTTTAATACCTACTAAACTTGTGAAAAGTACATTCTGCATATCTTTACATATCATGGTACTTTAAATATATTTTGTTGCCAATACTTTTGCACTCTTACACAACACAAGTCATCTTTTACTTGCCCTTTACCTTTTTCTGTATTTTGGACGCCGTCCAAAATACAGAAAAGGCAACCGACCGAGGGTCCCACTATTGCTGTGAACTTGATTCTCTCTGCACTCACCTGAGAGGGCTCTTGATGGCGATGTACCGGTCCACTGCGATAGCCATCAGACTGAAGATGGAGCTCTGGGTGAGCACCAGGACAAAGCAGGCAATAAAAAGGCAACCATAGAAGTTGGCACAGAAACCAGTGCTGGTGAAGAAAGCACGTACATGCTTGTTTATTTGTTTTGCAGCAGATGAATATAACCATATTGCATATGTCACTTCTTACATTGCTTCAGTGAATATAATGTGAACATAGTGTTATGTGAAATGTAATACAGGTGTGCGTGTGTGTGTGTGCGCGCGCGCGTGCGCGCGTGCGGGTCAGATGAAAGTTCTTTCACATGACATTCTGCACTGCAGCACATGTGATGCTGCTGATTAATGAGCTTATAGTAGGTCAATATTTGGCTAAAGTAACTATAGAACCGTGCCAGAATGAACCGTCCCAAATGGTCCAAATTACCCATTGGCTGATAATAAAGCCTAATTATACGCCACTGGTGTGCGCGTGCGTGCGTGTGTGTGCGCGCAGCGTGAGAGACAAAAGCAAGCAATAATCAATTACCTAATGGTGATGGCGAAAGGGATGGCCAGCAGCCCCACCGCGATGTCCGCCACCGCCAGCGAGACCAAGAAGAAGTTGGTGATGCTCTGGAGGTTGGAGTTCAGACAGACGGCCCAGCAGACCAGCACGTTCCCGGACACGGCCAGGCATGCGATCACCAGCTCCAGACCAACGTAGACCACCATCAACATGGTTCTCAACACCTATTCCCTGCATGCATGCACCGTCCGTCGTCCTTCTTCTTTCCATGTACTTTCATCCCCTACGCGCTGTTTGTATTGCTGCGCGTCGTCGTTGACCGATATCGTTTGAGATGAACGCGTGGTTTCCAAAAGGCGCACCACCACCAGCTGCAGCAATAATAAAGGAACGAGGGTCCACTCACTCATACAGCAGCAGGAGGACAGATGAAGCTCTAGTCACAACACACATGGTGTACGTGCCGTCCATGCAAGCAGACAGACAGACAGAGGCCACCATGCAGAGGCTCCTCGCCGGTCAAAACAAGCGTGTTCATCTGTTGTCATACTATGCTTGCTATTTGCGCCGGCATCTCTTTACTAGTGTTCACCTCAGTGGACCTTGTCAGTTATAGGAAGCCGGCCGGACATGGGGAGGGGACGGGCCGATGTTGTCGCCCACACACACACACACACACACACACACACACCCACACACACACACACGCACACACGCACACACGCGCACGCACGCACGCACGCACGCAGGCAGGCAGGCAGGCTGTCAAATGAAGAGTTGTGGTGGTCTGTGGCGGTGTGGAAGCTAGAGGGAGAGAGAGGTGGAGAGAGGAAAACAGAGAGGGAGACAGAATGTAATCGCTCTGGCAAAGGCTGTACAAACAGGCTACACAGGTATATACACACGTTTGCAGGCAGGCACGCACACACGCACACAGACCGCACAGTTTGCGCGCACACACAGGGGTCAGAGAGGCAATCTATCTGTGGAAGTCAGCAGGCCACAGTTTGTTTCCCATACATGCCAAAACAGACAGTTCAACAATAGTAGCTTTTATTTTTACGAGTATAGTTTCCCCCCCAAAACCCCTCCTCAGCACTAATCATCCACTGCCACAGCCACGATTTCCTGGTTATTACAAAACGAATGAAACAAATACACTTTTCACATTTCAAGGCCCATTATATTGTACATTTGAGCCACGGCCCACAACTTGATGAGATTTAGCCTCTCAGACTATAATTTTGTCCACAATTCCATGCTGTATTGATGTTGGTACCATTAGGAGAGCGAACAGGCACACATCGATCAAAATAACAATTCTTCCGCAATTCTCTAATTGTGTAGACTTCTTGTAAATGAAGTAATGCAGAAGTTTAACAACAACGTAACTCTTGAGAGAGTAAAAGGAGCATTCAGTGATTTGGGTGATTTGGAAAAAAATGCGGTCCGCCCCGGTAACAAGATATGCACATGCACACGCTCTACAGTGGGGGAAAGTGCAACAGGCACCCTCTATCCTGATTGGATAAAGGCTTTGTCACCCACCACCAAAACTGAAACTAGGGTTCTTTGACCCCTGCGGTTCACTGGGGATAGGGAAGAACTAATTATATGGTCAGCACACTCTATAGTAGTGAGG